>VZTT01067880.1:79928-113886 GCA_013400855.1 Buphagus erythrorhynchus
AAGAACTGTTATTCCTATTCCCATATCTTTGCCTAAGAGCCCCTTAATTTCAAAATTATAATAATTTGGAGGGAGGAGGTTTACATTCTCCATTTTAAAAACAGGCTCCTGCCTTTCCTGGTAGACACCTGTCTTTCAAACTAAGACACATGGTCCACCTTGAGACCCCAGGAGGAAAGACTTCTGTCTTACCCCACAAGCATTCACAGCATAGCCTTTGCCTTGGCTTAGAACCCCAGCAAGCCCTTCAGCCCTTCACAAGTCAGGCACCAAACCCTATAGTCTTCAAATCAGGAAAACCTTTTCTTCTGTGGGGCTCTTTACCTCAACTCATGAGAACTCAGCACTACTGAAGGAAGCAAGAAACAAGACAGCGGCAGACTGAAGAACCAGAAAGTGATGAAAGCAGATTGCCCTCTCTTTGTTTCATTGTCTGAAATGCAGGTCTCGCCTTGGCACCAGCCCACAGCAGTTCTACTGCTGTGGGGAGCTGACATGAGGAAATGCTAGCCCCAAAAGCTTGCAGAGAATCACTGAAGTGATAGCAGAAACTCAGCCTTGAAGGAATGAGATTTGCAACAAGACAGTTTCACCCCACAGCTTTTGTGTCCTCTTTGAGGATGTAAAGAGGAGTAAGGAGTGCACACTGGCCACCTGAGGCCTTACATCTGCTGAGTACTGTACCACCACTGAGGGACCACAACTGTCAGTCTGTGGGTAAAAATGGAGGGGAAATCTCTGTTCGAGGCACTATCAGGAGTCAGCTGCAGAAGACTGAGAGAGATTGCCAGAGCAAGGAAAGACACTGCAGGGAAAGAAGGTGATCTCTCCTCAGCATCCCTCCCAGCACACATTTGGATGACAGGGGAGTAAGAGCATGAGGCTAGTCTAGGATCACTCTTTTTGAGCAAAATGGAAAAGGGATTGCAAAGGACTGAGGGACTCGGAGAGAAGGTGCCTGAATAACCTAGTGTATCCAGAGATCATGAACACACAGAGCCTCAGTGCTTTCTCCAGGTCTTCTAATGCTTATGATGTTTCATTAAAATAAGCTCCTGTACTGAAGGAGGATTAGAGGGCAGTAAAAGTATACCTATCTTTAAAATTGGCATTAGTGATGATCCTGGGAATTACAGACCAATGAGCCTTACTCTGAACTAGGCAAATTAGCTGAAAAGATAATTAAAGCTCAAAGAATAAAACATCTAGATGACAGTGGTGATATAACAGGAACAAACCAGCACTGCTTCAGCAAAAGTATTCATGCCTCACACAACTTCTAGAATGCTTTGTGCATGTCAGCAAAACAGTAGATAAAGGAAAAGTGAGGTGGTTTATTTGGACTGTCAAAAAAACCTCCATCTACACTCCTCAAGCTGACTGGCACTATTTGAAAGCAAAACGGTCAAAAGCAAGATGTAAGCAGCTATTGAAGATCAAAAAACGGTTCAAAGAACTGCTAAAACACAATCAGTGGTCAATCTGGTGAGTGATTTCACATGTAGCAGCAGCTGTATGGGCAGTAGAATTAACAAATTATCACAGCCCAAGGATTCTTTAGCATTCTCCTCCTCTCTTTGTGTAGCTCTATTACAAGAGCACCTCTGCCACCTCTTCAAGATCACACACAAGTATCTGTGCTCACCTGTCCTGGAGGAACCGTGGAAAGGCAGTTGAGCCTTTGTAATCAGCCTACCTTTCTTCCACAAATCTTATACTACTCAAAGGACAGCAAAAGGGGGAGTCTCAAATCCTCACTTCCTGGTGGCATAGCATTTCCTGAGCATCTCGGCTTGTCTCATCCCTCTACAGATTTTCAAACCACATGATAACAGAAACAGAAGCTGGAAGTTGCATTTGCTAAGCATTTTAAATGCTCAAATAAAAGCAAACTCAACAACAATAACAAAAAAGCATTTACAGCAATATGACTTTGAAGCCAACCCATTTTGGAGCTGCCTCTTGCCTTGTAATGTGTTAGGAGGACCACAGCTGGGATGATGCAGGACTCTTAATGACAGACACAAGTGGAGCACAGCAAGCAATGCTGACAGGAAACACCTTTCCTTGCCAGATGTGGCACCCCAAAGAGTGTCCACAAGGCAAATGCCCTCTGGGCTGTGTGTTGTCAAGGTCAACACAGCATTTGGGTGCATAAAGAAGGAGATGCAAAGAACAAAAACCTGATAGACACAGACTAGCTCCGTTGGTAGAGCCTGGTACTAAAAACACCAAGGTTGTTTGTTCAATCCCCATATGGGCTATTCACTTAAGAGTTGAACTTGATGATCCTCATGGAACCTGGGATTAGTTCCAGCTCAGAAGATTCTGTGATAATGGCCTGTGTCTGCTCTGCCACTGTGTCACCCAAGTGCAGCCCTATTTGACTCTGGGATTGAACCATGGGACACACAAGGGTGAGTCCCATCTTCTGGCTTTTTCTATGACAGCTCTGCAAAATGACACAGTAAGAAACAGAGCATAGCAAAAATGATTAGAAGACAGTAGAGCCTTCTGATGGGGAGCAATAGGGAGATTGAGGTGGTGTAATATAGAAAGAAGATGAATACAAGGGATGGGAAAAATAGGTAGAAAATAACCCCTGGACAGGCAGAAGTAAATTGTTCCCTCATATAGACTGCCCAATAATACCAGAACAGAGGACATGCAATTAGAATGAAAAGCAATGAATTTTGAACTGATAAAAGGAAAAACTATTTTTAGACAATGAATACTTAACCTGTAAAGTTCACTGCCATACGATTTTACCGAGGACAGAGGCTTAGCAGCATTCAGAAGAGAAAAAGCCATTGATATGAATAATGAAAATATTCACCATTACACTTGACAGAATCAAATCTCTCTGGAAAGGATTTTAACTCCTCCAGGCCCAGTGAGAACCTCTGCTGCTTGACTAGGAGGGCAGAGAGGAGATGTCTCCTGGGCATGCTCTCTGTTCTAAATTGTGGATGCCCACCACAGTGGCTGCCACATTCTCTATGACTCTCAATGCTATGAAGAGAGAGAGGACAGAAACCAGTCAGAGGGACACCAGAGATGTTCCCATATGATAATTCCAGCAGTCTGGTAGAAGGGATTTTAATTGCTTTTCATTTCCATCCCTGCATTGTTCAGCCATCTGCCGGTTCCCAAGGCCAAAGAAGCAGCTTAATATCTCTCTGTAGGAAAGGAGAATGCTTTCTGCATTCTGCCAGATGAGGCTATTGCTTTAGCTCTTGCAAATCTGACCAAAGTATACCTCCTTGGCAGAAGTGTTGGCTGGTTTTCAGCTAATCATCTTGACATCACTCATAACTTCAGTATTTTCATAGAAAAGCCAAAGTTATAAAATAATTATGCCTACCTGAAGCTGGAGAGTAAATATTTAGGTGCTAGTGATTCTTTAAGGGATTTACAGAGGAGACTGGCCTTGTCTCTGTGCCATTTTGCATTCACTATTTACCCTCACTCAGAAGAGCTCAGCTTTGCTTCCTGCTGGTCACTGAGATCAGCATTGATGGTTCCCCATGAAGCATGTTGCATTACCCCTTCTTTCCAGAAGAAGTGAGTGTGGCAGAGGAATGTGGTTTGCCATCTGTCCCAAGGAGAAAACTTGTAACCAATCTCTTAGGCCTTCATTCTGTGGTCACCTTCCCCTGCCTAGGGGTGATCATGTTAACTCTTTTCTCTGTGGACCATCTTCATCCCAAGAATGCAAAAGATTTCATTAGGATTGCCTCAGCAGCCCAACACACCAAGGAAGCAGGTAGGTGAAAACCATCTCCACTTGGACCTGAAAAACTAACATGTGAATTAAACAGCCTGTGTGAGCACAAAATGCAAATGCTTAAAACATCCCTGCAGGGCCTATAAGGCACAATTACTGCCCAGTGAGTTGCTAAGAGCATTGCAATACATCAACCAGGCAACCCTCCAGCTGCCTGCTTCCCCTTGCTAGGGCTGCTCAGAGCATGCTGCCAGAGCAGAGCACAGCTGGGGGAAACTCTGCTGCTGCTGTGCCTGCAGAGCCTTAGCTCAGCTCAGAAGGTACAGGCACAGCCAAGATATGGCAAGCCCACATCTGGCTTCTTCTCTCCCCAGAGAAGGCCTGGGGAATGACTTATTGCCACCAGCCTTGGTGTCAGTCAGGTGGCTCCTATTGGGATTTGGGCTTGATCATCCCAAGCACACCACTAGGAGCTGAACCCATTTTCCTTTTGGATCAAGGACTCTAAGACACATCCTGAAACTGGCTCAGTCCCACCAAAGCCCATCTAGCCACCAGGAGCCTATCCAATTTTCTCCTGAACATAAGTATAGTTTAAGCATACACAACACCCTGCAGTAAGGACTTCTACTGCTTAGCTACATGATGTGTGAAGAACACATGGCTCCTCTTTTGAACCTCCTAGCTGTCAGCACAGCTTGATGAGCTCCTGGATCTTGCATTTTACAAGTGATAAATGAAAAGCTGGTGGGAGGAGAGGCTGTGTTCCAGGCAGTATTTCCTGGCCTCAAGGGAGGATTGCAGAGGCTAAAGTGGATGCACAAGTCCTAAAAGAAGGCTGGGTTAGCTGTGACCTTCTCTCCCCCTATCATAAAGCCAAGGTGCCTAATCCAGGGCTCTGTGGGTCCAGGTGAGGTACCAGTCAACTTGTCCTTGCAGGTCCAGGTGAGTGGCAGATGCTTGTTCACTCTCATGCACCAAGCACAACCACACTCAGTAGCCCTTGCTCCTGGGTGTTTTTGAGGGATACACCAAAGTCACATCCCAGAGCCACCCCCAGGGAATAAATCAAATCTATGTGATACTAGAGGGAAAAAATAGGAAAGAATGCACAGCAAATAGTAAACAACTGTTTGTGATGGAGTGCTACTAAAATACTGGAAGCAATGCTGAACTTAGCATCAAAGAACAGTACAGTCTATACCAGGCATGAGGAATAGTCTGGCACCCATGGGGGTTGTGATAAACACAGGAAATTATTCATCTGTCTAAAGAAAAAGGAAGAAAGAGATAAAAAAGTTCTTCCTATGGAGGATAAAGTGGATTTTTATTACCCATGCAGCAAGATATCAGGGTTGTTTTTGTGAATTACTTTAGGTGATTATATACATGGCTAAGTAGGATGAAGTCAGTAGATGGTTGATCGTCTTCCGGGAAGACATGAAATAAAGGGATTTTATAAGATGAATAAAGAATTCTAGATAAGGCTCTAATGGATCAGAGGATACTGCAGCCATGCTGTTGCTACATTAGGGTAAGAGCTGCCTGGGGGAGGCTTTTCAGCAGCAATTAACCCATAGTCAGTCAACCTTTCTAAAACTGTAGCAAAGGCATGGTTTCTGTAAGAAGTGAACTGCTTACAGATTACACCTGTCAGACCCTGAAATGCCTCTTCTTTGCTTTCTTGTGTAGCCCTAGACAAAGGCAGCCAGCTGAAATCTCCAGAAAGCCTGTGATTTGTCTGCAGATATGCTGAGAAAGAACACTGCCTGCTTCTCTCCCTCTGGCTTGCCTTGCAATTGATTTGGCAGTTCTTAAGGTCCCAGATCCCAAAGGCTATTGGATTCTTCAGTGGCCAGAGCCAGGCAAGAGACAGCTCCGGGTTTCTGACACCTACACTTTACAGTCTAGGATGTGAAATAAGCTTGCCAAACTCATTTCACACAGTAGCTGCCATGCATTCATCAGGGCTTAATAACAATAATTGACAAATATTTTTCTAAGTAGAAAATATACTCTTCCAAGAGAATCTCTTCTCACTTGAATAACAGAGAGGACAGCTAGCCTTTTCCCTGGATGAAAAGTCACCTTTACTGAACTTAGATAAGACTGCAAAAAAGTAAAATAAATAACTTCCCATCTTCCTCCTGTGTTCAAAATCCCACTGCCCTTCATAGCAGGGTTGATGCTACATCTTGAGCATTCCTGAGCAGAACCCCTGGAGAACAGGTCCCGCAGAGGCAGTGGTCATTAAAAGGGCAGGAGGGAAACACCAAGCCTGTCACTGCAGAGGCAAGAAAACCAAGAATAAAACGCTGGGAATATTTCTGCAGGAGACACAAATCGTCCCAGCTGGCAGTGAGGAACAGAACTTAGTGGAGAGGACTGGGGGAGTGGACTTCAATGGCTAATGTGTGTGCCTGTTTCCACAGCTGGACACAATACAAGGGACCAGCATGAAGTTCTATAGCCTGTTTTATGCAGGTGGGATGAGCTACTGGCATGCCAGGCCTGAAAATTACTGGCTGTGCCTGTAAAGCTCTGAAAGACCAATCTCCAGTGTGGCCACAAAAGAGTCATTGCCTGTGACCCATCAACACATCCCTCTCACACTCAGGCTGGAGCACAGCCTGAGTCAAACTCAAGCACACCCAACCCCACCTAAAGAGCAGTGCCTGGTAATCTGGAGAGTAAAGTCCTTCTCCCAGGACTCTTCCAATTAAAAGCACTCCTTTTGGTGTCTTTGCTGGGTAGAACAAGGGAAATTTGACTATTGCTTGTCTGCTGTTGAGGCATCAGCCACTCAGTGACAGGAGAGTATCTTCTCTTCTTCTTTGACCCTCAGCAGAGAAGCTTCCAAAGCATTCTGGTAGGTGCTCAGTTCAGCCTGTCTTTCAACAGACAAAACAGTTTTACTCATTTCTGCTTCCATCTTTCTGCCAGAGCAGGGCAGACAGAGCTACTACAGTTCAAGCTGAGAGGCAAACAGCAAGGGTCAGGATTTCCTACAGTCCTGCAAGCTGCTCCTGCAAACCCTTGGACAGCTGTCTCAGGCAATGGCTGCAGATTGCCCTGTGCTGTCTATCCTGTGTTCCCACATTGGCCTACTCTGAGCAAACAGGGCTGGTTGTTTTGCATACACATAGATACAGACCCCCCCACTGTGTCTCCAACCTAGTTAGCTGCTGCTTTGTGCTCTCCTGAGCTTGTGTAGGAAATGCCTTGTCCGTCTTCCTCAGTTTCCCCAGATATAAAAGATTAAGTTTTTGCTATGTTTTCCCAAAGAGTTGCAACCCATTACTAATTAGTGCCAGCAAAATGCTTTCAAGCTCCTCAAAGGGAAGGTGCAAAAGAAGGACTAAATATCATTAACAGCTTTATTTTACACACAGCACAAAATTAATGAGAGGTTGGCTCCTTGTGAACTGCAACTACCATCCTGCTGAGTAATTTTTTCTTTCATAGCAGGTATTGTGCACATTGTGTTCCTGGAGCGCTCCCATATGGAATATTAACCTCTGAACCAAACTGCTACCAGCTCCTGGTGTCTGCTCTCTAACCAAGCTTGCAGATCTGACATGCACAGCTTTTTTGTTCACTTCCCTGGAGGTGCTTGGGCTGCTGGTGACAGGAGATGGAGATTAGAGGGGGAGAGTCAGAAGACATTTCAAAGGGGTGAGGTGTCTGCTCCCAGGCTCCTAATAAAGGGCACAGGAAAGCAGAAATTAGCTAATACCAGTCTCTGAACTGAATTGCTCTGAGGGTTTCTCCAACAAGCTCATCCAGAGTGTTTCTGTTACCACTTTGCCATTGTCAGGGCTTTCAAATGACAGCCTGGGGTCCCTGCTGCTTTCAGGGCTGGCAGCCACTCAGGGACTGTGAGAGAAGTCATAAAAACATTGTTTTTGCTAATTTAAAAGTCAAGTCTCCTGTTGAGCATTTTTGAAGTTGGAAGGAGCATTACCTCAATGCAGTTCATGGAATGGGTCTTAGCTGGTGTACCTGCTGCCTTCATATGCCAAACATATGTCTGCTGGGGAAAAAGCATTTCCCTCAGCAGAGACAAGGACACAGAAGGTCCCAGCCAAACCCTAGACTCCTCCAGGCACCTGGCACTGGGTGTTAAAGACTCCTGCAGCTAGGCTCTGCAGCACCCTCTGTTCCAAAGGGAACCTCTGCCCCCATGGTGGGGAAGCACAGAGCCAAGGGGTTCACAGCCACTGCTGCCCCTGTCCCTCTCTTTCACCCCGACATCAGGAGACCCACGCTCTCCACTACTCCCCACAGTCCCTCAGGACACTCAGGAAAAAGCAGCCAGGCTCAACACAGAATTAGGGCTGCCAAAAGCTGGATTTTCTATCACGCTGTCTCTTTCTTGCCCGCACACTGGGTTACCAGTGGACACAGAGCTCTTGAACAAAGCTGTCAGCTGCCAGGGCTGCCCAAAATCAGGACAGCCTGCACAGGAAAGTGCTGCCTTCAGCACACTCCCATGGGAAGGGTAGGAAATGCACGTGGGAAATTCCAGGAGAAATGAGCTCTCTTCCCAGACTCCTTGTCTCTAATCCTCCAAAATCTTCTGCTGCTTTCAGAGACCTTCAGAGTCCAAAATGTGAAGCAGAGGAACAGCATGTTTTTTCAGTGAGGGAACCATGTGACCTCCATCTTCAAATTTCCTCACGTGGGAAGTAAGTCATGTCACAGAAGCAAAGTGTCAGTAGTGTTCTGGGACCTCACATTTTCATGGTGCTTCAGCATCTTCAGTCCCAGCATGGGCCCTTCTTTAGAGGAATTTACATCAATCTTAATACATCAGAGACTGGTGTTTCAGTCCAAGATTTCAACATGTTCCAGTAAGATACAGGTCAGTTTATCCATAAAGTCTTTCAAAGAGTATCTGCCAGTGCAAGTGAGGTCAGTAAGGCATGGTGTTTGCTGGGCTGCATGTCAGCTGAGAGAAAGGACTGCCTTCTTGAGTTAAACTGCAGGGATGAACATGTGTGGAAAACACCCGAATCCTCTCTGCCTGGGAGAAAAATATGACACTTCTTCATCCTCTTCCAAACCCTGACAGTACCTCTGAATGCTTTATGTCATTTTAAGCACTGGACATTGGAGGCTAGAACTAAGTAGTTTAGTTAATTTTCTTCCCTTTCCTGGTTGTGATATCTAGGAACAGTGGAGTCCTTTTGTAAAGTTATCAAAAAGCATTCAAACCTCACCTGCATGTGCCACACACAGTTCAAATTCCAAATTAGAAAAGAAAATGCAAACCTTGTGCTGTGGCCTCTATCCCCCATGCTCTGGTCTCCCTCCTGCCTGCCACATTCACAGCCAAGGCAATGGCTGTGAGACACAACCTGGAGCAGTACAGACAGCTGTATCTGGTCTCATCTTGATGTGCAAGCTGCCCAGGTTCAGAGCCATCAGAAGAGCATGAAGGTGCCATATTTTTCCTGGGAGAGGAATTGGCCCAACCAGGACAGCTGCTTTATCCCTAATAAGTGAGGCTGGAGAATCAGTTTTCCAGCTGCCCTAACTGGAAAAGACAGATAAGCTTTTGGACACTTTAAGCTTTTCTCAGGTCTGAGACATGAGCAGATAATGTCAGATGAAGGACTGGATGGAGAAAATGATGCTGATGTTTCACTTCTTTACATTCATCAGACAGACAGTCTGAGAGGAGAAGGTAATAAGGTTATTAGTCTGCTTCACACAGCCACAGCCTCTGCTGTGCCCAGAAGGAAAACATCACAGCAAAAGGAAGTCCCTTTTCACACCAGCATCCCGATGGTTGAAGTGTCTTGAAACAAGGCAGGAACATATCAAACTGTTCCTGAACCACCTCCCAGCTGAGCTAAAAAGTCTCTTGGACTATATCCACATCGCTCTGCCAGAGCAGCCTCCAGAACCAGCAACAAAAACGATGCTCCTGCATTCCTCTAGCACAGCTTGTAGACAGGACCCCATCCAAACTTCAGACTGTGTTTAACCTGTATGCACAGGTTCACCTGGTGTCCTAGGAATTCCCATAACTGAACACACTTTGATTGGGCTAAAAAATATACTGTCAACCTGGAACAAACGCTGAGAGGCTGGCAGGAATGGGCTCTCAACAAGGGAGCTTTAAGTATCTCATCCAAGTGTGGATTCAATTCCTGTTCCCATAATCAGAACTGTTCAGGCCCAAGGGAGGGCAACATTGCCCAGCATAGCCCACACCTGGTAGCCTGAGCTCAGCTCCCCACAAGGGACAGGAAGACAATTGGAAGCTTTGTGTTTCAGAAGTTTTGTGGTTTCGTCTTTGGGGTTCACCCAGAAGTGGTTGCTCTCAGCAGGGAAAGGGAAAACACTCAGCTCTCAGTACTGGTTTCAGAAAGATGCCTATTTAGGTTGCCCCAGCCTGCAGTCTTGCTTGTTGACGGGAGAGGGTTGGGGACATTCCTCCATGGGCTGCTTCGATGCTCCCACTTCAGGAGTCTCCAAAAGCTGAACGGGGTGCAAAGCATCTCTAAAATGGGAACAACAGTATTGCATTGCCAGGAAAAGGAAAGAAGTGGGAGCCTGAGCCTCACGGAAACACAACCGTCTCTTGCTAGCAATTTCACAAGAAGTGTCTTCATGCTGTGTAGGAACCACCCCGGCAGCAATTGACAGGGAGAATTTCAATCAGAAATACATCTCCTGTAAAGACTGCTTTGGGGGCAAAACAGAGAAAGCAACCTGCAATCTACTTCGTATTGCTGAGCAATAATGGGGCCAGGTGAGATGGAAAGCAGATAGAAAGTGAATAAGGCTACAGTCACCGGGGAGAGTGGAAACAATCAGAACAGTGACTGCCACAATACAGGATGATGCTGTTTCAACCAGCTCTGCACTAATCAGAGCCCCAGCTCTCTCTCCCCTCCAAATCTGCCTCAAGACATTTAAAGAGTAAGCAAACTCCTGACCACAGACTAGATTTAAAACCACTCTCTCTGCAGCTTATTTCAACAAATAAAAGACCAGGAGCTGGTCTGAGTGCATGATTCCACTCAACTCTTCCTTCAGGTGGCTTGTGCAGAGCTGCTTTCACTCTCCCTGCAGGATTAGCACCCAGTGTACTCACAACCTGATGGATAAGGTGATGTCTGACCATTGCTCTGTGTAGTGTCTAAACCAGAGACAGCAAGCTGGTCAGGCTTTTGCTGCCAGCTGATGAGGGGGAAATGAAGGGAACATCTACAGGGAAGAAGAGAAACAAGTGGGTCACCATGCACATCCCACCTCTTCTCACCAGGTGGAAACAGCAAACCTTCCTATGCCCAGGCTCACCCTTTCTGGGCTGGCCTCGGCTCTGCCACTCACTCCTGCCTTCCTGCCAGGATTTGGCCAGCCTGACTCTGCCTTGTCACCTCCACCAGCTGTTTACACTACAGGGAAGCCTGGAGCTGCCTCTCAGCAGGTCAGCCAGGGGCAGCATCACCCAGCCAGCTCCACCAAGGCACATTCCAAAAGCTGCCTGGCAGACAGACCCTTGCCCTGGAATGAAGCCAGAAGGACACAGCAGCCAATGCAGGACAGCAAAACCTGATTTTCTCAGGCTGTCAAAGTAGAGGAAGCACTTTTTTGATGATCTCTGCACCAAATGGAAATCTTCTGAAATTGATTTTATTCCCCAGTAGGTTCAAGGTTCAAAGGGACAACCTGGAGGGGATACAAACCATGGCTAGGTTGAAGAAAGGCTGGAACATAACTGAAGGAACATATGTATGGCTTCTTAGTGCTCAGAAGGATTTCTGACCAAAATAGAAGAAACTTAAGGGCCTGGAGTATCCCATGAGGAGAGAAGCAGCATCCTGCTCTCCTCACTATGTGCTTTTCATTATTCTTCCCCATCAGGCACAGCACTTGCCATGGAGTCCTCCTGAAGCCAGGGCATTGGCCAGACTGGACATCCCATCTGCTGTAGAACTTCTGTTCCTCCTAAAGGACTTCAGGTGGCCACAGACACCCCTGTGAAGGGAGCAAAAGGCACTGCAAAATTTCAGAAAGTTTTACATAACTGTGAAACCACGTCCTAGGAAGCTGTATTTGTGCCATCTTTTTGCATTTCAAGCCTGTTCCTGTTCTCTAGGGTTTTTTTCCTTTCAGTAGCAGCAGCAGTGTACTTAGCCTGGTAAATAATGCATACTGCTCTCACTGCTATGCAGACAGACAAAGGCAGGTAGTGTATCAAAGAATAAAATTGTACAGCGAATTGCAGTGTAATAGCTGTAATTTAGTGCCCTGTGGGTGATCCAGAGATTCAGAAAGTATCAGAGACCCATGCTCAGTGCTGACTGACAAGGTGACTGGAGATACAGCACAGTGTTTGACCTTTGGATTGTTTCCAACCTAAGCAGAGCCATAAAAAATTCAGGAGACCATGCTGTCTCCCAGCAAAATGGTTTGTGGGGTGGATAAATAGATGGATTTTGTGTGAACACACACACAGTATATTTATGTGGGTGCACAGAGATAATTAAAGAAACAAGTGATCAAGACCCAGACTACTTATATAACAGAACTGGCTGGGGAAGCTGGGGGTGTATCACAGTTGTTTTTTTATTGTTTGCTTGCAAGAACAAGAGGAAGTCTTCATTAGGGTGCCAGCTGGATCCCAGCTCAGAAAAATCTCAACTGATTTCACATGCAGGCTAGCAGCCAATGATGTGTGCATGTGTCTGTCTGTCTGATTTCAGCTCTTTGGTCATCTCAGACTTGGGGGCATTCAGATTTCTTGCCAGGTTCCCATTTCTGGAGCATTTGTCTCCACCAATCACCCAGTAAGTCATCTGAGAAAGCAGAAATGATAGCATGAGATACAATGCTATTTTCAGACTCCCTACTAACTTCTTGATCAGAGGCAGTGAGCCGCACGTTCCCTTGGAGCTCAGCAAAGACCTGGAAGGATCTAATCACTCTCTTTTTACCTAAACAAGACAAGAGCATGCAGGGATGCACAGGGCTGTCACCTCCCATTTGCAGACATCTTCGTGTAGGAGCAAACTCCTCTCTTCTCCCTCCTCAGGGAGCCTGAAGCACCCCCTGTCCCTACAAGCCTCTCTCCCCTTACCCCAGGGAAAAAGAGAACCAAAGGGTCAACCCATGTTCTCCTAGGAGTACAGGGGCCTGATGACCACCAGGATGAACAAGAGGGGCTTTGAAGCAGGGGCGCAACTGGGAAGGACAGTGCTTAGCATAAATATTAGGCACTTTATTTTCAAAAAACATATCACTGTCCAGAAAACCACAGGACACATCAGAGGACAAGTCCCTCACTGTCCCTGCAGACAAGGATGGAGTCAGTCTGACTGTACAGCAAGGTGTATGAGCCAGGGAATATATTTACATGGCTGTCCTCTCTCATAACAACTGACAGCTCTGTTAGGATCGGCCACAGCACTCAGCAGCCTTTCTGCCACATGACAGGCCTGCAGAAGAGACAATGTGGGAACAGGTTTGGTTTCTCCTGCCTCTGTCAGCAACACTACAGAATCCTTGAACACTTCATCACTCTAACAGCACCTGGAATCTTGTAGGACAAGTTCCTCATGGGATCTGGATAAGAGAATATGGTGCTTTTGACAAACAGCAGATGTGATTCAGCTTCCTCTTGCCTTCTACAGCACTGTCAACTGAAACTGGAGATCTTAATGCCCCTGGGACAAGGAGATGGGGGAATACCACACATAAATTGAGCAGAAAAGTCAAGATGGAAACAGAAGAGAATTTGCCACCCACCCATTATCTCCTAACAGACAGGCAAGGAAGTAGAGCAGGTGAGACTGGGATGACAGTGGCAGGAATGGAGACATTGTGCACTAGATAACTGAGCTAGAAACCAGACAGCCAGCACAGGTGATGCAGAGCTCACACACCAGACCAATCTTGCCACCCTAAATCTCTGCAGCCTACTTGCCAAGTAAGTACCTTCTGGTTCCCTGAAGCCTATTCAAGGGTATAAATCTCCAAGAAAGGGCTCAGGTTCTGAACATAGCTGAGGGACCCCAAGTTAAAAACACTGCTATAAAGCCAAGTCACCCAATTTTGAACTGGCAGGGGAGCCCAGGGGGTTCTCCTCAAGAGACTCTTCAAGACCCATCAAGCACATCAGAAGCAAACTTGTTTGGGGAAACTGTGATGGCCACATTTTCCCTCCCCTGATACTTGGTAAAATGTCAAAAGGAGGGCACACTGTTCTACTCAGCCATGGCCTGATTCAGAAATACACAGCTCCCCATGACTTCCTAGGCAACCAGCAGGACCCTGCACTGCCTCTGCATCACACTGTCTGTCTCTGTAATAGATGTACCTCTGCTGGCTGCAGAATAAACTCAGACACAGGGTTGTGACCCCAATAACACAGCACTTCATAAAGCTGCTTGGGTCTCTCTCTGTGTTCTCAGATATTTATAAGGGACCCATCCCCACAATATATCTGACCACTTCACACTCAAACAGATATTTTTTTCTTGTAACTGCACTCTTATGCTTGTTCAATAGATAGAAACCATGCCCACACAATTTCTTAGATCCTCAAGATGATGCAGTGTGGTTTGGGGAGGACAGCAATACTTTCATAAAGCATAGAACAAAAATGACCGGGACAGGCCCAAAAGAATGCCTCCAAACTGGTATCTGGCATAAGAACACTTGGGCTGACATGTGCTGGGGGAATGGGCAGAGACTAAAGCAGAATGGAATCTCCAATTTCAGTAATCCATTTGGGCAAATCTGTACCTCTGTTTCCAGGTCTGCAGAGTGGGACACATCCACTGGACCCATGGAACCCTCTTAGATCATATCTTTAAAAACCATTGCTCCGGTTCTCCTGCTTCCTCTGCATTAACACAGCACGATTTGGAGTTCAACTGCATTCAGCATCAAAGCAAGATCTGTGATTACACGCTGTGCCCGGCTCTGTGAAAAGCAGGATTCCATCTGTTCCCACTACAATTACTGCACTGCACGGGCAGACGTGATCTCGCACAAGGCACACAACTCCTCAGAGCCCCTCATGTTTGACCGAGTTGTATGTGACATGGGCTTTCATCCAATTCATCTATTGATGAGGGCAGGCATTAGCCCAAGCTACAGAATCCCTTCTTGGTCCAACTCTGCATTTCACCAATGCCAGTTTTGTCTCCGGTAGGTTGTTTTGATTAATTTCATTTAATTAATTCTATCATCTCAAGCTGTTCCCAGAATCTGTGTGAAGCCCATCAAGGTGGAAGCAGAGAACATGATGCACACAAACTGAAGATGCAGTCCATTGGATTCTCAATATTTATCTTCCCAGAGGAAAAAATCATCCCACATTACAGGAGCATCTTTCAGACATCTGAAATCTGACAGTGCTTTTTGTTCCTCTTCTGCTCCCTGGTGGCATTTAATTCTACTATCTTTGCTGGTAGGGGCCGACATGTCTGCACTGGAATTTTTGTCCCCTGGGCATCATTGCAAAGAGGCAGTTTCATCCCTGCTTATAGACCTTGGGGAGAAGGAAGAAATTTATATGTTGGTCCTACAAGAGGGAAGTGGGGGAATAATTAAGTTCCATAGCCCAGTTCTAGCTCCCAGCACCTCTCAGCCTGTTGTCTGCCTCGTTTGCACTTAGTGTTTGTTTCCCCCAGGAGGTGAACACACAACCTCTATCCAGAGAAATCTACTTATTCCAATGTGTTAGGAGGCATCATGTCCCAGGGATTCCCCACTCCTGGGGAGTCCCATCAAGATGCTTCCCTCCATCTCTTCACAGGTGCAAGTATACAGATAGAGGCCAGCTCACCCTGCCTGCTCTCACTCCTGCTTTTCCCTGCAGAGGCTTCTCTACTGACACAGCACAGTGATTTCCTTCCTTCCTTCCATGCTGACAGTGGCCAACTGCATGTGGTACAGCAGGGCTGGGAGGGGGGAGGAGACACAGCATTGGGCTAGAGCTGGACACTCACTATGCTGGGGGACATCTGTTCTCAGAAGGCTCCTGGAAGGTCTTCTCCTGCCTCATGGCCCATTGAGACATTGCCTAACAAGTGGGGAAGGATGTGGTGAGACACAAAGGGCTGCTCCCCATGGTATAGCCAAGCATAAGAGGCCAGGTCCCTGACTCAGTGCTAGCCCAGCTACTTCATTGCTGTGAAGATTGGGTCAGATACTGCCTCACATCAATAAAGTAAGACATCTGCCCTCAGCTTCCTCTCAGACTTGTCAAAGGACTGATTCATTTGTCCTTACAAAGCACAGTGAATCCTGCAGATGGAGAATGCAAAAAGAGGTAGGAAGGTAGTAAATCAGGAGTGCCCAGGAACATTGTCCTAGATACATCCTGTAAACTAGCACCAAATGGCTCACATCCATATTATTAAACTCTCTTCACCTCTGAAACCATGACCTCATTGAACAGTCCATCGGGAATGATCCTTTGCCTATAACTCCCAAATCATGCCTGGAAATTGTCTGGGACAGTCCTAGTAGGACCAAATAAAATCATGCCAGGGATATGCTGACACTTAAATCTGGTGATTGAGTTTGTATTCTAGGAACGTTTCCTGATGTTGCTTAATTTACTAGTAAAGACTTAATTACTAGTGAAGACTTAATGTCTGTTCTATTAAATTACCCTCAAAGTCAGCATTGCCCTGATAAAAATCAGCAAGTGTCCCTAAACCTTCCTGAAAACTTTGATTTCTCAGTCATTACCTTCCCATCTCCTCAATAAATGTGGAAAAAATTATTAAATAATCAATTTGTTATCACTTAAAGATAATCAGGTAATACAAAAAAGCCAGCAGAGGAAAAAACCAAGAACAAACAATGTAAACTGTTCAGCTTTCTTTGTCACAGTAAATGAAATAGTAGAGAGAGCAAGCCCAGCAATGCAGGCTATCCTGGTGTGTAGTATGGCTTTTGAAACAGTATTTGTCACAGGTATGCACTCTGAAACTAGTTATCAGTAGTTTGTCATCAGATCAGGAGGACTTACAAAGACCACATCTATCAACTGGTTTCCCCAGCGACTCGGATAATCAAATAAAGTATGTTTAGTTGCATAGTTGGCCTCGAGTCTGGAAGATCATGCAAGACAGAAGGCACAATAGGGGAAAAAACGATTTTGGCAAATTGGAGAAATAGCTCACATTCAGCCAGCTAAAATTTCATAAAACTGGTGCAAAATACTGAACTGAAAAGGGGAAGAAATTAATACACCAATAAAGAAATGGGTAACACCTACCTAGACTTCAGCACTGGGGAAACATTGAGGAGTTACAGGGCTGTGAACCAAATATAAATTGCCATTGTGAAAGTATTGCATTAAAAGACAAATCTCCTTCTTGGCAGCATTAGTAGGGCATGCTGACTATAAGACAAAGGAGATCTTTTTTGCTTCCTCAATACACCCAAGTTAGATAGGATTAGTCTAGGTTTGGACTGGAGAAAGGTAACAAACGGTATTAGAGGTGCAAAATGCATAGGATTGAAAGAAGAGGACTGAGTCTAACAGGAAGAAAACAGAAGATAATGAACCTCAAATACATAAGGTTGCTAGAATATGCTGATCAATTGTTCCCCATGTATGCTGAGAATAGGTAAACATGCAACAAGCTCAATTAGGTTACAGAGAGGAGGCAAACCTTCCCTGCTACCAGTCAATGAGCAGTGTAACAGGTGCTGAGAAGGTGGCAGAATTCCTATTGTATTAAGCACAGGTACAGCAAACACCTGCTTGGGTGGCATCAGTGTACCTGATCCTGCCTCTGGGAAAGTAGGTGTGGTGTCTCCTGAATGTTCCTTTAAAGCTGATAGTTGTGTATTTTTAGTTTCTAACACTACTTTGTCACCCATTTTGGCTGCAGGAATGCAGTAGGGACAGCATAATCAGAGACACTGAGCAGGGTCTCACCAGGACCATATCCAGTCTCATTACTGGATGTGTTATTTGGCATCCACCTGTACATCATCACATCCTGCACCTTCCTCTTGCAGGCTTTCTGTTAGACCATCCCATTCCAGAGCCTACTAAAAACTATTTCATTCTTTTCCTCCCACCTTTCTGGCAGGAGGTGTGTTCCATAATATGATTGCTCTCAAAGCTAAAAACTTTTGATTTCCAGCTTAGATATGCATGTTGACAGTAGCAGCTGCTTGATATGGAGTAGTTCAAACTCATACTCATGTCCATGAATATTCTAAAACATGGAAGCTGATGTCATTGCATGTGAAAAATGTCCTCTTCTTCAGGTTTCAAGAAGAAAAATACCATAAATTTGCAGAGGAAAAGGAAGTTTTTCTTTCTTGCATTAGCACGTAGACATGAATGACATTACGTAGGAAATGAAGACATAACAGGGATGGATTAAGAAAAGGTGAGGGCAGAGGGAGAACCAGGAGACACAAGATCAGGTAACAAGCATAATGAGGTTATCAGCTTGATGGATTCAGGAGTGCCAGGAGGAGTAATACACAAATTGAAAACTGCTGCTTGCAGTGGTGGGAATGGTGGCTTGCTTGTGAGGGAGGAGCCAGCTCCCCTCTTCTGTCTTCCCAAAAGATGTGACAGCAAAGGTCACAGTCGTCTGACCACAAAATGGTGTATGTTTGTCTCTCTGTGGAGAAGTGTATGTGAGAATTGACAGTCCTCCCCTGAATCAATACTCACCTTTGTGAAGGAGAAAATGCTTTCTGTTGAACTAATGGCTATTTCAGCCCATTGTAAACCATAACAGATGGGTTTCTTCAAACCTCTATGCATTTTTAGATTGTATTTACACTCACTAATCAAGTCTTCTGTCTAAGAGGAGAAAAAATAACATTCTCCCACTTTTTCATTTTCTCCCTCCCCCTGACGCTGTGCTTCCCCAGGGCTGCTGGCTGGGTCCTGCTCAGCTTCTTTACTGCCTTCTGACTAGCTGCTTCTGCTTGGAAAGCAGTTATCTCACAGTGTCTCAGCTTGGAGGCGGGAGTGCTGGCTCCTTTGGGTTCAGAAGTATAGACTCTGTTGCATAGAGTCAAGTACCACTTTGGGAAACAGAAAAGAATACAGCTGTCCCTCATTTTTCTCCAGACACAAAATGAGAGTGATGCTGTTACCAACACATGCCATTTCACACAGTAAAAATGAAGGAAGGGGGGGGTGTTTGAAAGAAAAATGAAACACACTAATTAGGTATCAGTATTATTACTGCTTGTGTGACACACATCTGCACTTCCACCATTCTAGCAAAATTTCAGTCGGCAGAGAGTATTTAGTCAAAATGAAAATTCAGTCTGTATGTCTAATAAATGTTGCTGCTGCCCAGCCTTCCTTTTTTGCCAGCAAAGAGTGCTGCTGCTCTCTGTCATACAGCAGCCGTGTCCTACCCTGAAGATAGATGCATTTCAGTGGTGTTGCTTTCTTTTTAATTTTTTTTTTTTTTTAATACAAGATAGCGGTGGTTCATAAAAAGCTTTCTTGGTGAGAACAAGTGTTGTCATGCATATGTAACACCATGATTAGCATCTTGCACTGAACTGGCTGGCATGCCCAAAGTGCTATCTCCAGGTAGATAATATAGCCAGCTTTTCCTCAGCTGCTTCAGCACAAGAGTTTGAGTAGGAAGCCCCAAGGACATATGTGAATATGTGCTTGTTATTCTGTGAATAAGACAATCACAGAATCAGTTAGGTTAGAAAAGACCTCCGAGTCCAACCTGTGATGAAATACCACGTCAACTAGACTATGACACTGCATTCCACATCATCTTTTCCTAAACACCTCCAGGGATAGTGACTTCCCCACCTCCCTGGGCAGCCTGTTTCAATGTTTGGCACCCTTTCAGTGAAGAAATTCCTCCTGATGTCCAAAAAAATGGTCATTTATCCCACGACGCCACAAAGCAGCCGTTCTGGGTTTGCCTTTTGTTTCCGAGGTTGCCTTCTTCCTGGGTGATCCCCGACCCCAGCACTACAAGACCTGCTCTAGAGTGGCCAGGAATGCCCTGGCTCCACTTGTGGGGAAACCAAGAGATCCCTTGGGATCTGCCTAGACCCGCGGGAGCGGGGTCTCTGAAGGGTGGAGAGCCAGGACCGGGCACGACCAAGCAGTCCCACCTCAGCTTCCCAGCCCGCTGGTCCTCCCNGCTGCGTGGACCCGCGGGAGCGCGGTCTCTGAGGGGTGGAGAGGCAGGGCCAGGCATGACCAAGCAGTCCCCCCTCAGCTTCCCTGCCCGCCGGTCCTCCCCCAGCCATCTCCCATCCGCTACCACTAGAGAGGGATGCGGGCAGCACCGGCAAAACGCGGCAGGCACCGCTCTGGCTGCCGCTAGCCCTCGGCTCTATCACAACCACGCCAGGGCTCCCAGGGCCACGGCCAGTGGCCCCACGGGCGCGGTCAAACAGCAGCACCCGCCCGCCCCAACACGGCACCCGCCCAGCGCAGCGCCCGGCGCCCCTGCGCATGCGCGGCCGGGCGGGGCCGGACCATGGGCAGGCGGCGAGCGGGGTCGAGCGTGGCTCGGGAGGTGAGGGGGGGCGGCGGCTGCTGCGGCCGGGCTGGCGGGGGGCTTGGAGCCGCGTCCTTACACCCGGCGTGTGGTGTCCCTGCTCCTGCCGAGCCCTTGAGGCAGTGCCGTGAGGGGCGGGGGGGGGTGTGCCCGTGGGGTGCTGCGGCGGGCCCTGACCGCCAGCCCGTTGTGTGCGTGCGGCGCTGGAAGTCAGCCGTGTGCTGCTGCTGCTTTAGAGGAGCCCAGTGGTAAACCAGCGTGTGAGGGGCCTGTAAATCACAGCGAGGGGATAGGCTAGGTTTTAAAAGTATGCTTCCTTTTTAAAGCTGCCTTTTTATGGTTGTGCTTGGGTGTTTTGTCTCTCTCTCCCTCGCTGGAGATTCCACTTGTGCTTGAGGATGAGTCCTCTTGGGCAGGGAGGTTGGAGCAGATGACCCACTGTGGTCCCTTCAAATCTTACCCATTCTGTGGTTCTGTGATCTCCTGAGTGGCAGGAGGGCTGCTGGTAAGCTCTGTTGAACCTTTGTATCTCTGTTAACCAACTGAGTTGTGTTACTTAAGGTCTCTCTGAAACATATGCTTTTATGGCTCCCACACTGAACAGTGCTGGACTCAAGTCTATTCAAGTTCAAGTCTGTGAGTTTGGATCCTGTGGGGACAGCAGATCCTGAGTGTTCCTCACAAATGGCCGAAATGGGGCAGAATTTATTCAGTGAATCTCACTGGTCAGCTCTCTGCCCTGAAGTCTTTTCAGGTGAGCACATGCACAACAGACCAAGGTAACCAGAATGGAAAGGCCAGGGAAATGGCAGAGCATGTCATATATGTGTCATCAGCTGGTAACATAAAGGTGAGTGTCACAGAATCCTTAGGGCTGGGAGGGACCTCTGGATATCATCTCATCCAACCCCCTTGCTAGGGCAGGGTCACCTAGAGCAGATCACACAGGAACATGACCAGGAAGATTTTGAATGTCTCCAGAGAGGGAAACCCCACAGCCTGCCTGAGCAGCCAGTACTAGTGAGTTTTTCCTCACATTGAGGTGGAATTCCTGTGTTTTAGTTTATGGCCATTGCTCCTCATCCTGTCACTGGGCACCACTGAAAAGAGTTTGGCACCAACCTCTTCACACCCACCTTTAATATATTTATATGTATTTATGAGATCCCCTCTCATCCTGCTGTGTGGGAGTTAGGTTTATTGTTTTCTGATGTGTTTCATTGGTTAGGCTTTCATTAGAGGAACACAGTTCTGGGCACTCTAACCCATATATAACCACCAGAGGGGTGTGCTGACTGTCCAGGCTTCCTTTGGTGTGCCTACCAGAGAGAACTGAACAGTGATTTTTGTTTTTTGGGTTTTTTCGTTTTTGGGGGGGTTTTTTGTAGTTGTGCCTTGGAAGGTGGCAGACAAGAAGAGCTGAGAATGTAGGGTCTACCTTACAAAAAGAGAGGTGGCAAAATGGCTCAGCCTGTTAGGGACCTGCTGGGCACAGAATGAAAAGGGACTGATTTTAGCTGCCACAGAAAATTCTTGCAAAGTGTTTGAGGACTTGTAGTAGCTTCAGATTAAGTTTTGGAGGTTCTTTTAGAAGTTTTCATGATGGAGCATACTAGTTTTGAAAGGATTGTAGAACTACTCTTTTTTGAGCATTACAGGTGAAAGTCTCTGTGCAAAGACACTACTGCAAGAAAAAATTCTTTCCACTTGCAGTGATGAGAACACTACTGAAGAGAGGTTAGGGAGGAAGGAAAAAAATCGCTTTAAGCCAGAGGAAGAGAGGGCTATGTTTCAGTTTGCATGACAACCAAGATACTTGATTCATAATTTAAACTTACTCTGTTCAGTGTTACCTTCTGAGCTGTTATGATTGTAAAGAAAACTTTTCAAATTAGTCTTAATATGACCTGATGCATGACTAGCTTTGAAAGGGCTCATCTAGGCAGAGTCATGCTTGTTTAACTGAAGTCATGATGCTAAATGAATGCAATTTTCTGTATGGACACTTATCAGATTAGCTTGCACTTACAAATTGCAGATGTAATTGATATGATCTGGTTTAAATAGATATAAATGGGTCTCCATAATGTTGTGGTTGTTTAAATTCATGCCACTTCTTTCATATAGCTCTAGTCTTTTGACAGGCAGCCCTATTGACAATGCTGAGCTGCATAGGACTTGCTTGAGGAAACTCATCAGGAAAATGAAACTGGTAAGACTGGTCCATTTTGTACCAAAATAGTGAAAATGGAATTGACTCAAGAGAGTGACACAGGTCACCAAGGGTGTGGAGAACTATGCAGAAAACTATGAAACATTCCAGGTCCTTTTAAGCTAGAAAACATGACTGCAAGGGACCCAATATAGGTCCATATGCTCTGCATGCTATTTGTAGCTTTAAACAAAGAGTGAACATACACTGTCAATACAAAGTTAGGGCTATCAAATGAAATCAGCAGCTGACAAGCTCAGAACAGGAGGGGTTGGTTCTTCCCATAACCTGCTGTAAAACTTCTTGCCAAAGGATATTGTAACCATTAAAAATATACTTGTGGCTCAAGCAGCAACTGAAAAAAAAATCACAGAAGCAGAAAAGTGCACTAAATTAAAGGTGGTGCCTGGGCTGCAAAATGTCAGGTGTGTGTTTCTAGAAGGTATTGTTACATGTGTTGCTGCTTCTGACAGGGCAGTGGTTGATCAGTGTCTATGAAAGACCATGAAGAATAGGGAAAAGGCTGACACAGTTCACACTCAGCTTTTCTTGCAGAAGTTTTCAAAAATCTGGCTCACGTGTTCTGTGATCATGTCTGTGTGCGGTCCTGCAAAGCCGCTGGTCTGGACTGAGGCAGGATGCACTGACTAACGAGATGGTCCCTGCAAGGCTGAAGGAAGAGGTGTAGGTAGGATCCAGCCTTTCCTCCTTTAGCAACACACTGGGTTGTTCTGCAGGAGTCATCTTAGACTTTGCTGGTGGATCATCTTCTGCTGTGAATAGCTTGTCCGGTAAATATTTCCAAGCATGCTGTGGGTGGAATGTCTGTGAAATTATTTTCCAGCGTGCAAAATGATTCCAAGAGCATGGAGAAAATGGATATGTGTCCACGAACAGCAAGTTAGCACTTGAATTTAAACAAAATTTGTCTCTGCTGGACTGATTTTAATAATCCAGCCAAATTTGTGGATGCAGGAACCATTAATGCTTCTGTGAAAGAACAGCTCAAGTGTGCTGGCAGGTGACAAGGCATGTAAAGACTGTGCAGGGAAGATTTTTTTCTTTGCCCCCACCTCTTCAGTTGGCTTTGATCTGTTTTATGAGGGTCAGATGATGAAAACCTCATTACCTAATGCTGCTGGATGTCGACGTATGTGTGATATGGCTCTTTGCCAGTATCTTAATTAGGGAATTCATAAAAGCGGAGGGTGGATGCCAGTTCTTGAAAAGCGCTTTTAGCCTTTCTGCTGGAAAGAAAGCTTTCATTAATTTGCTCCAAAATGTATTAAATGGGATCCAGCTCAATTCTATAAGCAAAGCTGCTTCTTTTTCACTTCTCTCTGCCTTTATGTGAGTCATTTTGGGCTCCCTGCCCAAGATGGTCCCAACAAATGGAATTTGTAATAAGCATGTAAGTCAGTTTGGATTGAAATCCATTCCAGGTCTGTCTGGTTTAAAAAGGTTTCCAGATCATGAGCAAGTGTTGCCAAAATTCAACAAAAATAGCTGAATGCCTTGTCATACCTGTGGAGCAAAGGAGGTATCTGGTCTTAGATCTCGGTGTGCATCTAAAGCTGCTGGGACTTGACTTTCTGGAGTGTCTCCTGAGGAGCTTCAGAAGGGCAGCTCTGTGTGCCCAGATCTGCTGCCTGGATGTGAAGCACATGTTTCACTCCCCCTTTTTAACTGGAACTGCTTAAAGAAGTTGCTGTGAGTGAAGTCCTGTGTGACTGCTACCATCTGTGTGAACCTGAGGAGCTGTCATGTGAGCTTGCTGCATTTCAGCTCTGTCCCAGAGGATCTCCTTCAAGGAAAGGAGAGCTAAAAGGAGGAAGGGTTCATCTTTGCAACTTAGGAGGCACTGTGCTGAGGTTGCCACTAAAGAGATAAGGCAGTGTCTTTGTTTTCCTAGTTTTCCTCAGTGTGCCCAGGTATGTACCCCAGCTAACCTCATGTATTATTTAGTAGGAGGGAAAGCTTTCCGTCCACAGCACGCACAGGTGAGCACCTGCTTCTAGGATTGCTCTCCCAGAGAGCAAGCTGCATCAGGGAATTATGGCAAAGCACTACAGATTTTCTTGTGATACAGTTTTACAGACTATGGCCCTCCCTAGGAGTTTCCTCAGCAGCCCAGAGAGTAATCAGTAGTTCCCAGGCATTACTGTGATTTTTCCCTGTGCTTATTTTCTGTTTCTGTCTTTCTTTTGTCCTGCAGTGAAGAGTTACTTGAATGGCTAGGTTGCCGAGAGACTCCTGGCTTGCAGGAGCAGATCCTAAATGCCAAGCAAGGCAATGGCATTGACATATCAAGATAGTGCTCTTCTCATAGTTTGAGTCGGTGTCTGAGGCTTCTTACTCAAATGAGCTGCCTTCAGGAGGCAGATTATATTGTCTTAATTTAGAAGTGGGGAAACTGAGGCACCGTGAATGGATACTATCTGTGAATCCCCACTCTTGTCCTTCCTTATAACCCCTAATAACCCAGGCTAGCCAGAAGAAAAGAAATAGTGAGATTCTGAAAGAAAAGTATTTTGTTCATTCAGCAATCTCTTCCTCCTTCCTGGCTTTTTTTTTTTTCCCTGTTTTTTTATCCCTTGTGCCCCCAGCTCAGCACAGCTGATGGTGCAGTTCTGGGGCATGTGGTTTATTAGCAAATTATTGCTCTCCAGCAGGGGACCCAAACTTGGGTTTTGATTTAAGAGCAGTAAAACCAGTTGAAACTTTAAAGTATTATGTGGAATCTGGAGATTTTTAGTCAGCAGAAAGTAAAAGGATTTACGAAGTTGTGCAGAATATACACTTGTTAAGTCTCATGAAATGCGGGAAGTATGGGCAGAGAATGTACTAGTGAGAGCAACTGCCAGCTGAGCAGGAGGAGCAGGCATGGAGGAGAGGATTGGAGTGCAGTAGCATGGATAATTTAGTGGTGGAGTTGGCAGCTGACTAACTAAAGCTCTCATTAATTCATTAATACATTATTTAACATTAATTTTAAATGCATTTCCAGAGAAGCCATGGTGCACTGTAAAAATTTAACAGGCTGAGGAGGGGCCAGGTAACATATGCTGAAGCATCTTTTCCTGTGTGTGCACATAAGGGTTTCCAACAGCTAAGGGAGCAGAAACAGCCATTTACAAATGGCAGGAACCGGTGAGGGAGACAGTAATTCTTAAATTTGCCTGGACCAACACCCCATCTTTGCTGTACCACACTCTGCTATTAAATTAATTTGCTGATAAGTGTGGTCAGAGCTGACCTGGGTGAAGTCCGTTCTTGGCCCTGAAGCAGACTGGGGCAATGTATCATGCTGACTGAGTTGTAGTGGATGACATGGCAATGAGCAGCTGCAGCTAACATTCTTAACTGGCACAGCTGGAAATGGAGGAGAACAATCCTCATCCAGGCAAACCCAAGCACTGCCAAACACAGAAGTGCTATTCCCTGAGCTTTGAGATCAGGTGATATGCTTTGATGCTCCCCTTGGGCTCAGGAACCTTTGCATGTGCCTCTGGGGAGTTTGGCATCTTGAGCACTGGCAGAGTTGCCTAATAACCCAGGACCTTGACATTGCTATCTGATAAATCAAATATTTATCTGAGCCTTGTTATATGTGTCCCCCTGCCCAGCACTGCTGTGCTCCTTCCAGACTATTTAACTGACTGGTTAAACTTCTTTTCATGGACTGCTTTGACTGTCAAGCCTCTTCTCTCCCATCCTGCTTAGTTATAATTCTTGCCTGCCTTTCCTGAGCAGAAGGTGTGAGATTGTTAATGAGCTCATTAACAGGAGCTGATCAGAACAGAGCTGATCCCAAAACAGCAATAATTAGGGATCACTACCTTTGATTTTGTTTCCCTTATTACTGTTTATGAGTGTGTTTGTGCTCTGGGCTGCCTCTGAGGCTGGTGTCCAGGCAGCTCATTCCACCTTTACCCGGGACTGTGCTGCCTCTTAGCGTCTGGTGTGTGAAGGCTCCCACCACAGGGAGGCCGTGCTGCCAGCCTTGCCTTCCCTGGAGAACCAGGCATAGCAGGAGTGCTGCACTAAGTAGCTCAAAAGAGAGGTCATTGCCACCTTAGTGCACCGAGGCTGTTTTCTTTCAGGCTAGGTTGTTGTGTTCATATTGTCTTGTTTCCCTGCTGGAAGCAAGCTTGAAAGACAGAGTTTTCCTCGAGATGTCTATGCTGTGGTTGCCAGGCAGAAGAGAGGAATGATTCCCAGAACTGTTGCCCATGGTAGGATTCCCTCCTGGGCAGTCTGTTTGCACACAAGGAAATCAACCCTCCTGTGCTTAGCTGTGGTTACTCCACTCCACAGGAAGACACAGGAGTGGCTGTTGAGATGCTTTGATGAAGAGACACAAGGAGATAACCAGTGTTTTTCTGCATGGGAACATGTTCTTGCCAACACTTGGTACAGGTTGAAGGAGGCAGTGGTCTGCATACTGTGCAGACTCCTGTTGCTGTTGTAGATTTAGTTGGGTAAAAGAGACTGGAGGTATCCCTTTGTTCCCTCTTCAGCCAACTAGACAGCAGAGGGTGCTTTGTAGATTTCTGCATCTATTCACAGTGGTAAATCAAGACCCTGTCCCTTCAGGCTTTGGTTTAGGCCACTGTCTCTCTTTTTATCCTCTAATTGCATAAAGATACCATAGATCACACCTTTGCTTGTGGACCCATATGCAAAGAAACTATAATAGGCTGGAACAGGATCAGATCCTAGCAAAAGGGTGCTGGCCAGCCACACTATAGGCAGTGAGAAGGCTGGTTTGGCTGTGTCTGGGATGATGTCTGGGCTAGAATACAGGCTGATCTGGGAGATGATGACCTCTCTGTGCTGTGATCTCTACACAGATCTGGGGTTCTTCCCTTGATGTGGGGGGAGGAGGAGTGGCTGAGCTGCCACCATCTGAGTGGGAATGAATCCTTGTAAGCTGGGAGAAGAAATGATGGTGACTGGTGTGGTGTTTTTCAGATTGATGGATTGGAGGAGAAGCTGGCACGCTGCAGACAGAGCATGGAAGAGGTGGATCTTAAGCTGCGCAGGGAGAAGCTCAGCCCTGAAGGAAGGTATTGCTGACCAGCTCCTTTCACAGCTGTGGGTGTGCACTTCAGCTTAGCTGTCATCCCTGCAGTAGAACCAAGCAAGGGCTCTTAAAGGGGTGGGAATGTGTGATTTCCCCATGACAAGACTATTCCCACAGCTTGGAGCTTTCTTGGGGAAGTTGCCTCTGTGAAAAGTGCAGTGATATAGAGAGAGAGCTGTATCTTATTAACAGCCTGTGCCACAACCAGACATGTAGTGCCTGAAATTTGCCAGTTCATGTGCAGATCTGGCTCCTGGCCTGCTACAGATCTGCTCTGTGAGTCTGGCAAAGGTTTTCTGCACACTGCTGCTCAAGCCTTGTGGAAGCCACCCGGGTTCAATCAGGGAGATGTGCAGCAACTACTAGTGAGGGCCAAACCAGGCTGGGATCCAGCTGCAAAAGCAGCTGAGGGAAAATATCTTGTGCCTCTGTTGCTAATGTATCTGGATGTAGGGATGCATTGATGCTTTTGCTTTTCTTGGGAAAGCTAAGAGGGACAATTCCCCTGAAATCTGTGCTGCTCTAGAGGCAGCAACCATTGGCTTCTAGAGCTGGGACTCCTCCTTTACTGGAGTTTTATATCCTCATCCATCGTTAGACAGGGTCCTGTCTCTTCCTGTCCCTCTTCTCTGTAGCTCCTCGTCTCAACAATCCTTTTCTGGCCTAAATTCTTCATGTTTACTATCTGTACTCTTTATCTGGTAGTTAGGTGGCCAACCACCAAACCTACAGTTGTGATAACTTGACAGGATGTGATATATGATGGCTTCTGTCTGAAATACAGGGCCTAGAGCAAAGAATTATGAATTGGGATTCTTGGGGCCTTCTATGAATTTTACAGCTTCTATGGAAATAGAAACAGAACTTCCATTGTTCTATTCCAGACCCTTTGAAAAACCCTGGAGGGAAGGTACTGTGATCAAAATAATCGACTCAGTGCATAGCACACAAAGAAGAGCTCTGCTTTTCCACTTTAAAGTTCAGTTGTCATGGTTTCTTCATGTCTCATTCTCAAAGCTTCTTCCCTTGACTCTCTTCACAAGGCAAATTTCTAACTAGCAGTTTCAGTCATATTGGTAAATCTGTCTTCTCACTTCCTCCTGGCTGCTCTCCACCTTGCCTTTCCCCAGTTTTCTTTAAGAGCCCTTTCCTCTCCTGACGTAGTTTGCTTTCTTGCACTCCCTTACATTTAACTAGCTGTAAACATAGATTTGGATCTTTTTCCTCCTACAGGTTGTTCTTGCTGTGCCCCAAGGGGAACAACAAACTCTGTTACACTTGCTGCCTTCTCTTAACCAGGAGATAATTTGTTAGTTCATGTTTATTTATGTGCACAGTCTGAAAGGACTGACTGTGTCCTTACTGCCATAATGGAAACATTGCTGCTTTCAGGAATTTTATTTTGGGTTTATATTTTAAGCTGTATAATAATTAATCGTCTTGTGCAGTTTAAGACAAGACTGGGTTGGCATGACTTAGTCTTTACTGTTATTATGAGTCTTCAGTCTAATGAGAGGTAGTTTAACTCATTAGTACTGGGCTTGGATTCAGCTTGTTTCCTTGAGTTCACCGATTTCTGTAAACTGGATACCTCTGACAGAAGAGTCCCAGCTTCAAATGATGAGAGTAATTACTGTTCTAGTGCTAAGCCCAATGTGGTGGAGGGGCAGGATTCCTCCAGAGAGCGTATAAGGACCCTGCCCCATCCCATAGCTGTGTCAGAACTTCCGGCCTCACCTAGGGGGACCTAGAGTACGGGACTGACCCAAGAGCCCTTTCTAGCTGTTTGCCTACACTGCTCTCCTGAAAGGAGAGATAGCAAGTAATTTTGGGGAAGGAAAAAATAATCTAAAATGCTGCATCTCTTCTCTTGCACGACTGGGTATTTGTAAACTGTCACCCTTCCAAGAGGGAGGGGTGAAGGGTTTATCCTCTGAGCAGATATCCCCAGCAGTGGGGACAGTCTCTCTTCCATCATGTAAGCAAAGAAATAGGCTGTGTTGTGCCTCGCAGGTAATGAACTCCTCTTCTCATTACAGAAAGTCACTGGAGAGAGAGCGAAACTTTCTAATGACCAAAGCTGACAACTATGGTAAGAGCTTCATTAAAAATGGTCCCTCTGGGCAGGATTGGATCAGTGCTGCAGCTTAGCTTTGTCTTCAAGCTCCTGCCACCTCTGACTTCTGCCTTTGAATTTAGCTTCAACCAAAGGGAGCTAGACTAATGGCAATATAGTCAGCATATTATAATAGGAGTCTGCATCCTCCTACTTGAGCTGTACTTCCATAGGGGAAAAAAACAAGCATCAGCTAATGAAGGGGAGAAAATGTCCCCTCCCCATACCCCAAATTACCAGTCCTTAGATAATCATAGCTAACAGATTGGCTCAAGTAGCTTTTAACATCGCTCCCGTACAATCTTTATTTTTTTCCCTAGTAGAGGCTTTCTAGGCAAGAAGGCAAGTGCTATCAGGAGTGCAGCAAAGTATACCTTCCTTGGGGAAGGTTCTTACTGCATCAATTTATGAGGCCACTCAGCACAAGGGCATAGTGATTCACAGTGATGTGCTACCTGCATTTCTAGAGAGCCATGGTCTTTCCTTGATGCAGGTCCTGCTGTAGACAGAATGAAAGTCTCTCTGAGATACCACACTTGACAGCACTTCCATTCCAACTAGAGGTGCTGCTTTGTACATCTTCAGGCTCTTGGTATTGATCAGTGTGCTACCTGCTTGGCAGTACTCTGCAGCTGTGCAAGCAGCAGAGCTCACATAAGGGAAAGAGGCACAAGTATTGTTTTAGGTCTAGAGGGCTGAAAGCTGGAGTATGGCTAACCCTCTAAATTTCTAATTACAACTCATGTTAGAGGACTGTTTCCAGAAGACTAACAGTTACTTTAAACAGACTGAAAGCTGTTCCCTAAGGGCCTACCAGTAGAGACAGACTGAAAATTGCTGCCACCCTTTTAGCAGCTAGCAGTCAGCCATACCTGCTGGCATGTCAGAGCAGTCTGACAGCAGCTCAGAGAGCAACAGCCTCACCTAATGGTGACATCACTGCTATGGCCTGATTAAATCTTTCCTTATGCCAGCTGATGCACTTGAGGCCATGAACTGCAGCTGCTGACAATGGCATTGTCAGCATCAGTTCAAGCTGGCACTGCTGTGCATGAGGTTATGTGACCCTGTCACCTCCTTTGTGGCCTTGCAGATTCAAGCAGATTGCTCAGGTGGTTGCATGAGAATGCTTGTATTAGGTGAAGAATGGGGCAGAAAGAACAGCTAAAAGTCTTTTGAGTACCAACACCACTTGGGGAAATGCTGGAGGCTGCCTGTGCAAACTGCTGAGGCATTAAGCTGTGCATTTTCTGCAGATGAACTCAGCAGTAAAAGCAGTCTGTCTCTAGAGACAGTCCACACCCAGCTCTGCCTGCCAAACATTTAGTTGTTTGGCCATGCAGTATGTAAGGCTGGAGGCCTCACTGCTTGCCTGTACCAGCCAGCAGAGTTTTGTGGAACAGAACTAGCAAGAGTGGGGTTCTCATCTTTGGTAAACAGAACCAAACAGAAATGGAGATCAGCAAGACTCCATACTTGAAGTAGCCACTGTATTCCTCTCTCTGCATCTGTTGTTCTTAGGTTGCTTTCCTTCACCCTTGTTTACCTATCTCTAAAAAGCTTTGGACCTCAACAGAATAAGTGTCCAGGTTCAGACCTTTTCCACACTGATCCTTCTGAGGTGTAAGGAAACACAGATTCTGCAACGTTCAAAGATGGCCACAGTTGTATTTAAATTTTAGCATTAGAAAGAGCTACCAGGCTGTTAAATCTAGAAGATAGCAGAAGTAGCTCTCTGCCCTCCTATCTCCTTCATTTTCTTATGGAACAAGCAGTTATTCTAATGACACAGTCTGTCCTTAGTAGAGGCCTACAGCAATGTCATTTGCCAACAAGAACTGGTCTGGCACTTAAGTATCCCCAAGCACAGCTACCACAAGTGTCAGGATGAGAGCAAATGAAGGGGTTCCTGCTAGTTTAGGTAGTTACTTCCCATTCTGAACATTCTGTAATTGGCAGCTTTGCATACTGCTCCCAAAGTTTTTGCCTGTGGCCAAGGTAGCTTTGTGCTTCTAAGAGAGTTTTGAAAGGAGGTGTAGCTGCAACATGAAGAACCTTCACAGGCAAGTCTTCTGTTTGTTTCCCAGAGAAAGAACTGAGTTTGCTTCGTAAGGAAAATCGCAAGAATGCTGCCCTTGCTGTGGCCATGGCATTGCTGATTGCTCTTATTTACGCCTGCTGGACGATGTGATTGCACTCAAAAATTCTCCCTGCTGAACAAATGAACAAATCCTCCCCCAAGGGTGAGGATCAGCATTTCAAATTACTGTTCTTGTTTACTGTCTCCAAGCCTTGTTGTAAAGAAGATTTTTCTCTGCAAATTGAGGACAGGAGACAAACCAGAAATCACAGCACACTTACGCTTGGAAATCAGGTCAAGCAGAGCTCAAGGTGGTGGCATCTTAGCCAAAACACAGTCAGAACCATCCAGCCTGATCCAGGAAGGCAATACATTCTCCCTTTTGAAGAGGACCTTTGTGATTGCAGACAGGTACATTCTGCTCAACCCAGGTGGAATACAGACCTTGGCTGCTGTGACACAGTCATAAACTGAAGGGACCAAGCTCTTGATTCAAAGGGTAATCTGTAGGTATTGCAATTTTATATGTTCCCAGAGCTGAGCTAAAGATGCTTCCTCCTCCACCATGACTTCCAGGACCAAAGGAATCCTACCTCCACAAAAGCAGATGGGACGTAGGTATCTCTGCAAGCAGGTAGCATCCAAATTAAGACCTGGGTGCTTGGGCTGTGAGATGATCTGCCTATCTCTCCAGTGCATCAGAGCTTGGTAGCCATTTTGTGCCTTTGAGAATCAGCATTTGCAGAAGACCATTCACTATCAACCCCCAGAGATGAAAGTGCTTCTGTAGAGCTTTAAATAAAATAATTTGACCTTTTAATTTCCTGTTCTGTTTATTTGGTTGGGTTTTTTCCCTGTTCTGTCCTGTTTCTCAGCCACTGCTTTATTCTCATCCTGCTATCTCCCTACTGGCACACATTGCACCATGGTAAGCCTAGACAAGGTTAGGAACTTAACTCCCTGGTCAGTAAGCTCTCAGCAGTGGGTTACTGGTTTGTTGTGGCCTGGAATGTACTTCCTTTGAGTGGAACAGAAGCCTACCCATGCTGCAGGAGTGCCAAAGACTGTCACCTGTAATGGCCTCTCATTCCAATGCTCTAAACTTGCCACAAAAACCTTTAAAAGGAATTGCCTTGAAAATCTAACTCTGCTGGCATTTCTCTGTTGCCACACTGACAGACACTGCTGGCCCGAATTTTGTGGGAAGCAAAGGAAAGAAGCACTGCTGTTAACTAAAGGGGCTGTATTGGTAATAGAACATCAAAGCATAGAAGTCAACACAAAGTTATACAAAGCCTAATGACAATACATTGTGCAATTAACATACATGAACACTCCCTTCAGCAAGACCTTCCTCACCCGCCCTTCCCAACATAATCTCTCAGCAGGGAAGCAAGTAGCTTGGTGGTTCATACTTGCCTTCTTGAAGGGAGATTCAGAATAAAGGTTCAGTGCATCAAAAATAAAAATAAAAGCAAATCAAAATGAAGAACTAGAGATAACTGAGTAAACAAAGTATCCATTCATAAAAGCTAGCCTGCAGACCGACCAGGTTTTTTTGTACCCTCCAAGGCCTACACTGATCCTAGTTTACTTCCTAGTCACTCTTCTGTCTGCCAGCCCACAGGAGTCAAAGCACTGAGCTGAGGATACAACACTCTGCAAAGGAGCCTGGCAGAGGGAGCAGTATGCATTGCTGACACTGGAACAGCCTCAAGGCAGTCCACAGAGGTCCTCAGAACTCAAATTGCTGGTTGGGTTGAAAAGCTAACTGCACACAGGCCTGGACACCAGAGGTTGAGGTACTTTATTGCCCACTGGGAGAGATTCCTCCCCATCCCTCATGGAAGTGCCTTTGCCAAGACAAAGCTACCAATGACACACCTCTTGTTTAGGGGGAAGAGCCACCATTTCTTTCATACATGTTTTACCAATGTTGAGAGTGGAGAGAGTCTACAGATCAGCCAAGAGGATGCATTAACAGCCTGCAGTCCTTCAATTGCTTCGACAGACCTGTGTCTAAGTTAGAATTTCTATTTTTTACTGCACAGGCTTGTTCAAATCATTCATATGGATGTGGAGAAAAAGACAGTCTAAACAACTGCTATAGATTCTAGAACTATAGCTTTCCTTAAGGCACAGTTCAGACAAACCCCTAAATCACTTTTCTCCCTACTGCCAATCTGTGTTTAAAAACGAGCCAAGAGCAAAAAAAAAAAAAAAAAATTAGGGGGA
>VZTT01067880.1:113896-154794 GCA_013400855.1 Buphagus erythrorhynchus
AATAATTATTGTTTAAAGATAAGAAGAAGAAAAAAAAAAAAAAAAAAAAATTAGGGGGACTATCTTCTTGCTGCTTGTCGAAAAGCATTCAACTATCTTCTGATTTATGTGGAAGACTTGGCAAAGTACCATGGAAGCCAGAAGTGAAGGTAAAACATGCAACAGAAGCCAACTCTGAGCCTGGCACAGAAGTGCATGAAGTCTTGACACAAATGCCATACTGCGTTTCCCAGCTTTGTACCTTCACCTCAGATGCAGTTCAGAGCCAAATGAGATACACAGGATTTCAAAGCCACTCTGATATTTAAAAAGGAAAGTCTGGTAACCTTTCCAGTGGGCACAGTCAGGGGACAAGATTGCTTCTGATTAACCTACATGGTTAAAGTCAAGATATCTTTCTACTGAAGCCCTGGGTCTTTTCAACTAAGTTAGACATTCCCATCATTTTTTCCAGACTCCAGCATCCTAGCTTTTCTGTGTCTTCCCTCTCACATCCATTTTCCTCCCTGAACTTTTAGGTAATAATGCTGAGTACCAAGAATCAAAGCACCTTGGTCTCAGAAATACCATGAAGCACGTATACCAACCATGATACATTTTCACAAATTAACCCCAGGCTGTTGGCTTGACATCAGTCACTAACCTGGAGAGGGAAAATCCTTGTCACAGCAGCTTGCAGATGTGTGAGCATATCACATCTGTGACAGGAACTGTACTCATCACCTGCATTGGCCTTTGTCCAACAGGGAACCATGACATAAGAATTGCCAGTGGCTAGCTGAGTGCCTTGATAAACAGAAGTGTTGGAGACAACGACAAGAATATATAACTTTTGCCCACAGCTCACCAAAGACTTACCATCCTCCACTGAATAGTGTAGCCTTTGACAAGGCCAAGGAGACAGCTGCCAGGAACAATGCAGGACTGCTTCAATGTGCTGTTGCCCAGCTCTGCCATCAAAACATCTCTGCTCCTTCCCACACTGAAGGAGAAGCAGAAGCCTGGGGAGTTCTGGTACACACAAAGCTCCACAAACCTTGCTGAATGTTTGAATAGGAGCAAAGAAAGCTGCCAGCCCCTTGGCCTCATGCATGCAGTAGGTCAGGACAAAAGGACATTAGGCCTTGGCTCCAGGAGTCACCTTGGGTACTCTAGCACCAGGTGCTACCTGGGCTGTACTCTTATATACACTGCCAGGGTAAAGCCTCATCCTGTGCCTTCTGCATACCACCCTCTGGTTCGATCATCTCCAGGAAATCAGCTCTGGAGAATACCAGGATAGAAGTTGCTGAGCCTTCCCAGTCCCATCAGTCCCTGAAGAATCCAGGTTGGGCTTGGCCCCTCCCTGCACCCTCGAGAGAGCAGGGTTAGGGGTAGTGTGCTTGGATGAAAGACAGGACAGTCTCCTTTGATAACTTCTCTGGGTCTTGTCTTTTCTGAGAGTCGTGCACTTTGACACCTTCCCCCCATTCCCAGAAGAGGCGGCTGTAATGGCAGACGCTGTGGGCAGAGAGAAGAGCAAGATGAGTTTGGCAGGGAAGGGAAAGGAAAACACTTCCATCCCAGTGACAGACAGCTGCCCTTGCTATGGGAGCCACACAGAAATACTCAGAACAGGTGCCTTATAAAAGACTGGTGCATTCATTCATTCACCTTAAAAACTCTACAGCCCTCAAAGTACTGCAACAGCAAAGCCTAAGAGATTTCCATGGAAACAAACTTGTTAATTCTAACTTCACTCAAATTCAGTTCAGTATTTGCTGGAAGGAGTCAGGTCACTAGGGAAAAACCCTACCTCCCCCCAAGTTTCTCAGAGGATCAAACTGTCATTGCAGGCAATGGAAAGATCTTAATGAAGAATTTAGAAAGTCTGCCAGGAGCAGCAACCTAATCCCTCACCACATACCTACTATAATCAGTAACAGCTGTCCTATGGAGTTTTGCAAATAAACAGCACTTCCCATTGCACAGATGCAGCTAGGATAATTCCCTCTTTCCCCTCGTGTGAAATAATTGAGCCTTGCTTGGCTGCTGAGAGTTCTGGTCCTACAATGCCATCTCCCACTCCATCCATCAAGCACAGCCCTCCCTCACTGCATCAACCCAGTCCCAGCCATAATGAAATCAGAGCTCCTAATTACTGCCAACACAGCAGCCTTTAGTTTTGTACAATTACTGACACTTAATATTCATAGCTTATTTAGTGCTTCTGTTCTAACAAAGCAGTACTAGCACAGTGACAAGAGCACATGTCAGTGGCTAATTATAGACCTATTAGTACTCACTAACCACAACACATCCCTTCTGGAGTCCCACACAAGCACTCCCTCCACCTCCTCAGCCATTCCTGTAGGTTCATGCTGGCCTATTTCAGAGTACATAGGCAGAACTAAGCCCATCCTGACAAACAGGGAAAAAGCATCATGTGCCTCTCCTTTTAAGCCTGTTCTGCCATTCACCACATGAAGAAAGGCATAAGGATTCTTAAAAGCGCTGCTCTAAGACAGGTAAGGAGGTTCAAAGTGAGAAACACACATCAGGACATCAGCACATCAGGAGTGCTATTTCATATCAAGTTCTTACTCAGAGGCACAGTCCTGGGTAATGGTAGTAGTGCAGAACATCTCTACCCAGGAGCCCTGAGGCATCAGACTCAGGATTTGCTGTACTTGGGTGATGCCCTCAGCCTAGTACTCTATAGTAGATACAGATGGTTTTCAGCAACCACAATGTTAATGACTGTCCAATGACAAGTCACTCCATCCTTTCCCAAGGAGCCACTATTTTTCTCTCCCACTCTCTTTAAAAAAAGCTCCCAGCTTCCCACAGCTTATTCTAGAGCCTGGGCTAAATGAACTGGGATTTGCTTTATCAACTTCCAACCAAACATGTTAAAAACAGAGATGCAACATACTACAGTTTCTGGGCTCAATTTCTACTTCCCCGCATGCAGTAAGTTCAGTAACTTGTAGTCTGCTGCAGACAGTGGAACAAAGTTGTGAAATGTTTGTTATTCGTAGCCATTAATTGCAAAATCCATGATTCCACATCAGCAGTTTCCTGAAAGCCTGAGAAGGTGTCAGCTCCTGCAGCACACCCTGCTGGTGACTAGCTGTGCTTGCACTGCAAACGACTGCAAGGACACAGCACTGCTGAGCTCCCTTCCAAACACCCAGGCGCACACCCACACACCACACAGACCCATCCAGGGCCTCAGCTCTGGCTCATACTCACTGAAAAGGTGCAATGGCTTCAGGAAGGAGGTTGTATGTCGCTACATTGGTCATTTTGTTGAAGAAGAATTTCTTCTTGAAGTTTTTGCTGTATGCCATTGTCCAGGGATCTAGCAGAAGGGTTACAGGGATCAGGTAGAAAATAAAAGGGGGGGGGGGGAAATGCGAGGGGAAAAACACATTACACTGTACAACACNGTGCAAGTAGGGAGGAGGAATCTATAAGAATAATTGTGATCCTTCCATTACTCCTTTTTCCTTCCTTCCTTCCCCCCCCCAAGCTGTTCTCTACTCACTGAGAAAAATCCCTTCTCCCTGCATTTAGAAGTTGACATTTGAAACAGGGTATTTCCATGTCCTATTACTCTGGAAAACATCTTGATGAAAAATTATTATCTTGTTAAAAAAGAAGGTAATCAGTCATGTAAATAAATGGAATTACCCACAGAATAGCTAATCAACCCACAACAGAAAAACCTCACTCAAATCCAAGCTATCCTCATTACATGCAAACACTTAATCTCTAGCCATTGGACTATTGCCATTAATTTTTTACCAAGATGAGGAAGCCTGGTCAATACTTTTTTACTTGGAGAGATAAAGAAAAGTTGAGAGACAGTGGGGATTCTCTCTTCCTACCGTTCATAGTCCGCACGATGTAGAGTCCTGTGGGCACAAAGTGCCGGTCATCTCGGCCAGTGTAGGACAGCCGGGGCATTCCCCCTGAACTCTTGATGACTTTCATTTCTAACCTAAATGTTGAGAGAAGGCAGTGATAGAGAGTGTTTCTTCCTTTACTGTGCTTGTACACACATCTGCACCCCTTCTCCAGGGTGTCACAACGAGATCTGATAGCACCGCACAGGACAGGATCAAATCATCACATCCAGAAGAATGGAGGTTTTTGCCTTCCCACACAGACAAGAGAAACCAGTCAGACCCATATAGATCAGGCTGCAAATTGAGTGCTGTGGTGAAAAATCTGTGATGAGCTACTATAATTAATCCAAATGGAGTTCCTACTTCAAGTATGAATTCTTGACATTTCAAGCCACTGAGAAGCCACTGATACTTCGGCACCCAAATTCAGACACTGTTGCTACTCCAACTGTTATGAAGTGCATTGGCCACATCTACAGCATTAGAATGCAACAGAATGATGCTCTGAGTGAGCAGCATCTCAGGAACAGCAGCCACCACGAGCTCTAACAGCTCTTTCTCCATGACTCCACTAGCACAGATCAGAACATCCCTCCCATTCCTGTGCACCAGTGACTGATAACCTCAGTGGGCCCTGACATTTTATTTGCACCAATCGCTTACCTCACAAAAATCTTGTCCATTTCTTCCAATCTGTATACTTCCTTCACTCTGGGAAGAAAAGACAAAAACATTATTTTACAAATGTTTAAACTGTGCTTTTTTTTTCTGCCCAGCTACAGGGAGCAGCCAAATGGTTGACTTTGTACAGCATGAGGAAGTCAGGCACACCTGAGGTTCACCCTTCTCCTCTATCTTATGCTTCAGTGCCTAGTTTTTCCTGGCTTGAGAAAACCTGACACCTGCATGCTCATGGCTGGATTGCTGTAAGCAGCAGATAAATATCCTTGCTGCTAAGGAAGCTGCACATTTTACCTCAAGTTGACTATACAGAAAAGTAAAAACAGTGAAAGTCAGGTGCTTTTGTTTTCCCATCAGATAAATTGACCAAGGTCAGTCCCAGGCAGGTTCTGACCTCAGCATGCTGCCTCACAGTAAAATTAAACAACCTGATCTTCATAATTGTCCTACCTCCATTATTATCCTCAGAGATGCAACAAACTTGTTAGTTATAGTTACCCTGAGGTAAAAAGAGCTTTTTTTAAAAATCAGTAAAGATTATTTTGAGTCCTCATTCTGTCATTACATCAAACTGGTTTTGTTGTTTTGAGACACAGAAAAACAATCAGTAAGTTTAAAAAGCACTGCCTCTGATTGGACACCCCAACCATTCATTTCCCACATACTGCTACAAACATCAGGCTTCAAGGAGCACAGCAGGAACACTTTAACACCTTTCCACAAAAGCAACAAATGCCCCCTCTACAATCCATTTCCCCAGCTCTCCTTCTCACTTCACCTTCAGTCTTCCCCAGCATTTTAGGCTCCTCCAACTATCACAACTGTCTGTTTGTCATTAGGTGAAGGAACCACTCATTACCTTTCATTAAGCCATCAAGGAGAAGATCCTCTTTCCCTTCCTCCAGATTCTTTCATTATATTGCTGCACTTCAGCTTGTGAATGAGAAGCTGTTTTGTCCATAATACATATCCGATGCCCTCACAGCGGTGCTCTTATGCTATACTGCAGTAGAATTAATGAAATGGAAGGCCAGGAGACAACCAAAACTGAAGCCCTTTGTCAGCAGCTTTCCTGGGGGTTGTCGCTAAAGCCATGTTCTCATATATGCTGGTCAGTCCTGCATTTACTAACAGTCAGCACTGTACTGCTGCTGATCCTTCAGGGCAGGCAAGGATAGAATTCTTTGCAATGATTAAGCTCACTGGGTGCTAGACCTACAATCAAACATATTTGGAATCAACACCAGCCAATCCACCTATAATGAAAATGTGACTGTTTGACATGTGAAAGGAGGGCACAACTTCTCCATTAACAGTATTTACCATAAATATATGAAAAGCTTTTAGCCTCTTTCCAAAGAACATAAAAGATCTATGAATTTCAGCCTGAAACTTAACTCCCCTCAGGTCCTCCAACACACTGACACCAAAGCAAGCGAGGCTGAGGGAAGGAGGCATCCATCACTCACCGGATGGGGTTCATGTCTGGCCGGCTGGGTTTAGAAACAGCTTTGACAAACTTCTCCGCCAGCCGAATCCTGAATGAACATGGAAAGAGAGCCCAGCAATTTAACAAGGCCTTTGGCACAGCAGGTGGGTAACAGTTTCAACAGGGTGAGTGATTAGACAACTCAGAACATTAACAACTCAGGATATTGCCTATTATCCATTAGGAGTGAGTCTCCAAAGCTTACTATATAAGTCCACATGCTGTTGAACACTGATATATTTATCAGGCTAGCAGGACTAGCAGGGACATTATGTCCCTAAGGAAGCAAACAGAGGGGCTTATTCTTTCTCTCTCAGCTCATTTATATTCCCAGTTTACCCCAGCCATGCCTGGCTCACTCTACACTAAGAAAGATGCTAGAGCTGCCCTCATACACAGAAAAGATACAGTTGGAAAAGCCTATATGTACTTCAGTTCAGAGCAGCTTCATTCACAGTTCATCTTTATAGCACTGTTTCAGCTGAATGCACTTGTCTCCCTGTGCTCAGCATTCTGCTTCTTGTCTAAATACTGTTTCCCAGTCACTCCTACACATGTACAAAAAAAGCTTCTCCAGGCCCTACATACCTCTGGTTGAAATGTTGCATTCGAACATCATTGCCATTCAACACCAAGGCATCAAGGATGTGGATGGCACTGATTTTTCGCTGGGCTTTCCCCTAAGGAGGGCAGTACAGAAATCTGTTATTCAGGCTGTTGATATTTCAGCTTTGATTTATAGCCTGTTTTTTGACAGGACATCTCTTCTAGCAAGAAGGCACCTTTCCAGATATTAGAAGCACACAAATTCCCTGCTGCCCATTATATAGGAACATGGCATCCTCCAAGAACTTACACATCTCAAATACCAAGTTCTGCCTTAGAGGAGGGAGAGAGGGCAGGACCACGGCTGCCATCACCAGCTGTCTGTGTCCTATCAGGTATCACAAAGCCCAGCACACTACAGTATCCTCGTCTGAGGTGCAAGAGGAAGCTCCCAGGCAGCTGGAATTTTTCATCTTACAGTGCACATATACCATGAGGATCTTCTCTCCATAGCCTGCAGTCACTACTGAGCAGTTATGTACCCAGAGAGCCACAGACACATGAAGTCAAGGTGGCAATGTCATGTGCAGCTCCACTTAGAACAGCAACATATCAGGTCCAGAGTGTTTTCAAAACAATGTTGAAAGCTCATATTTCTAGAACTGGACAGAAAGAAGGAACTTAACCCAAAATAGTTACTCTAAATATCATTCACAAAAAAAACCCTTGGACCCAGCACAGATGGAACATTTATTCTGCAGAAATTAGGTGAAACTGCTCTTTGTATTTGCAGCAACATGGTAAAAGAGAAAGTAGGCTCCTACCTCTCCTTTCAGCTCATGAACAATCTCCACAGAGAGAAGAGTATCTCGTGGCAGCTCAGTTTTCAAATCCAGCTTTGTCCAGCGGTCTGACTGGCGACCACCCCAGGTGTAGATCTGTGATTTCTGTACATAAAGACAGAGTCAAATTCAGCCAAGGCTTCCTGAGGGCAGGGGTGGAGAAGAGACCTCTAACTGCAGAGCAACCCTCAGAGAATCTTTTTGTCCTAGGCTGTCACAGGCAGTTTCTTTGTCATAAGTTTTAAGCAAGAACCTTAACCTCTACAGCAAAGGAACAAAACCACCAATTCTAATCTACCAGTGATTTTTCACACCCACACAAGAAGCAGAAATAGAACACCTTTAAAAGGACAGTGAAGATAATTAGAGACACTAGCAGGAGTGCAGGTCTCTGTGTAGGCTGAGATTACAGAAAAAGGGTTAATTAGTGTGAAAAGCAGTGACATCAGGAGAAAGAAACATAAATAACTAGAGTCTCAGGTACTGCTGATGAGGATTCTTTTAGGCCTTTAGGGACAGGAAAGGATGGGATGAAACTGCAAGGCAGGGTAGTAGCATTAAAATGAATCACCAAAACTCCCTGACTGTTCTTAGCACTTACCCCTAACCCCAAGAGGAACTTCTGCTCACTTCCAGACACCATACACCGGTAATCTAACACTTGGCGAATTTTCTCCAGGGTGCTGGAATTCAGAGGAGTGGGTTTGTAACTGAAGGTATCAATGTCTGTGCCCTAAAGAGCAAAGGATGGAAAAAGCAAGATAGACACAATACATCAACAGGCACATAAACACAACTACATGAAACAATAATCCAAGACTGGCTTCTTCATCTCTTAATTCCAATATGAAAAAAAAATTATATTTGTATGAAAGGACTCTAGGCAAGGTCTCACCTGAATCAGCTCAAAGAACTTGGACTTGGGATCTGAAGACGAAGGAGCAACACGAGCCTGATCAGGAATCTGAAAACAAATACAAACAATTGATACTGAGTGTTATTCTTTGGCACATTCAAAGGAACATTTCTGGTTTCAATATATCACAGAACATCCTGCCCCTGAAACTCCTGCTCCTGGGATTCGAGATGAAGAAGAGATGTCATGTGGCAAATAAATTCTCACATGTTTTGCAAATTTAATGTAGGCATACCCCATCTCACAGAAACCAACTGGCAACTCCAGATTTAGTCTAAACCTTTGATGTCATGCATGTTTTGATGAAACACCCTTTCATCTGACACACCATCAGCCTGTGAAACTAACTGCCATATCTATGGCCCCACTGCAGTCAAAAGCTCAGGAAACAGAAACTGCAGACTCATAAAACAGGACCTTTTAGAGAGCTCTGCTGCTTGGGATTAGGGTGCTGAGTTCACTCTGTGTACAATGAAATAGTCTCAACTGCAAAGAAGCCTGCTCAATAGACAATAAATCAGGGACATTCTGTTTGATTACATTACAGCTTGAAATGGTTTCTGACTTTCCCACAAGACAAGATATTAAACCTCTGTCTAGAAAGTCCTATCTTTACTGCAGCTCCACTCGTTTCACTACAGCAAGGACACCTTTACATCTGCCTGCCTGACACCTTACTTACCCCCCATAGCTGGAGACACTCCTTTCGGATTTCAGCCTGCCTTGGCTCAACCAGCGTTCTAAAGAAAGACAGCAGACTGTTAACATAGTGAAACCTCCTTGATCTTACAGCATTATATATCCCAGCCTTATAAAATTTGGAACTTTCAGCATCTGTCTTGGGAACAACAAAGCTGAACTGCTCCACAAAGGGTTGTATGAAAGAGGATGCTGCCTTCCCTTCCCATCCTCCAGTTCCTGTGTTTAGCTTTATTTCATGGTCTGCACTAGACTATTAGCCATCACTTCATTCCATGAAAATACCACTGGGTATAAATATTTTCAATAAGTTATGTATTTGTACAAACTTATGCTAATCTCTAGGAGCTGGGTACACAGCTCTACTTAAGAATAATAGTGAAGACCTGCTGAAGGCCATACAAAAGACAGTGTCTTAGAGCTTAGAATCAGCTCTAAGACAATTTCTAACTACCATATTCACTCAACTTTCTACCACATTATTATGTCTGAATAACATGTGAACAGAAAAGCCATGGCAGGGAAGTATTGCAATGGTTTAGTTTTATGCAAGAAAGTAATGTCAAGCTTTGTAACACAGATGTTCTGAATAGCCCCTGGAAAAATGAACAACTATGAACCACACTCAGTTTGGATGGTTATTTTTGAATTGAACATACCAGCTGCAAGTTACTTTTCTGGTCGCATTCCTGCTAAGAAGCAAGCTCACTTATGGTAACTGGAAATCATGCAATGCATGGAAGCCTTCTCAACAAGGGTGATAATAGACCATCAATTTTCAGGACTCCTCCAGCCACCCACATGTCTCTGCAAATAACTCAGGTAGAGACACAAACTGAGCTACCTAAAAGCACTTTTCACTTTTCTGGCTCCAAAGGCCAAGACACGTACCAGCTCAAAACAATAACCTATTAAACAAGGGCAAAGCAATTCATTAATAGTAGGTTAATTGAGTCTTCATCAAAAGCCAGAGGAATATACTCACGTGTCTTGAACGAAGGCACGAATTTTGGCTAGTGCCTTTATCTGAACTTTGCAGTGGCTAAAAGAGAAAAAAAGTTTTAGTCAGGGAACAAATTAATCACCACCAACATTGTTCTACTGTTCAAAACAAGAAAGAGTGCTGAGACAACAGGGGGAAGCCAGTCTGATTCACAGAGCAATGAGGGACCTTAGCTAACATGATTCAAAATGACAGGAACATCACTGGAACAAATTAGGCAGTACTTTAATTTCTTTTCTACACAGTACTCAGAGGCCAAACAGTAATACAGCATTTCTGTCTGCACAGAGTCCCCCTGCTCTGCTCAGCCTCTCAGGGAACAAAAGCAGAGCAGTGTGGCAGCGTCAGCAAGTACTTCCATGAGTGCAGGAAGTTACACCTGAAAGCCATGCTAAAGTAACCTACTTACAGCCAGCAGCCCTCATCACCCATAGTAACTCACTTTTCATTGGATTGGACAATGTAATTGTAGAAATCCTGGTTGTCTTTGATCACTTTCAGTGGGACGACAAGATTCACATCCACGTCAGAATTGCGCAGCTGGTTGAGTCTGATGTTCACTGTGAAGAGGTAACTCCGCACATCCTCAATCCCTGACTTCAGGCCCTTGCACACCACGTACCTGCAGAACAAGGCAGAGACATCAAGTGGGCTCAGTTCTTTCACACAGGCAACTTTTCTGCCACACTTCCATTATAAGGACAGTTTCCCAAATCCTAGGAACTCTTTCCTGCTGGATATCCTTACGAAGATGCAAACTCACCTATCACTGAGTCATTGTACATTTTCTAAGCTCTGGAAAGACAGGGAAATGCAAACCTGTGTAAACTCCCCACAGATCTCCCTCAAATAGTAAATCAATTCTGCTAAACTTGACAGGTACAATGAAAACACTGATAATACCACAGAATCATAGAATGGTTTGGGTTGGAAGGGATCTTAAAGATCATCCAGTACCTTCAAGTACTGGAAGGCCCCATACGGTCACCCCTAAGCCTTCTCTTTTCCAGGCTGAACAATTCCAGTTCTCAGCCTTTCCTCATAGGAAATGTGCTCCATAGTTGAAATCATGTTGGTGTTCCTCCTCTGGACCTGCTCCAACAGGTCCATGTCCTTCCTGTGCTGCAGGCCCCAGAGCTGGATGCAGCACTGCAGGTGGGGTCTCAGCAGAGCAGAGTAGCAGGGCACAATCTCCTCCCTCAGCCTGCTGGCCACACTGCTTTGGATGCAGCCCAGGATACAACTGGCTTTCTGGACTGCGAGCACACAGTGCCAGCTCATGTCCAACCTCTCATATATCCTCTGGCTTCCTGGAAACCATAGTTGTTCCAAGCAAAACAAGATTTGTTACATATTCAGTTCCACAGCTTCCTTCCCATAAGGACAATTTGGCAAATATCATCTTTACTTTATCCGTAATTTGCCAAACATCTAAAATGTTTCCTCCTCCAAGACAGCTGCTAATTGAGGCAGGTCACAAAGCTTCCACTAGGCTTATCCAAATCCATCTATCACTGTATTTAGAGGATTCTTTCCTTTAGTAGACCCTCATGCTCAAGCATCTCACCTCTCTGAGTTAGCAGGGCGGCTTGTCACAGGTTTAAAGATGCAAACTCTCTCAAAGCAGCAATACAGCAGATAAACAAGACCCACACTGAATGGAGTAAACAGGTCAAAGGTTTTGCAGACAAAATGTCCTCCTGGAAAAAAAAAGTACAACAATGCCAGCAGATTATACGGAAACAAGGAGATACTGAGCACCTCAATCCTCCAACAGAACTAGTAACAGGGTTTTTGTGCAATTAGACAGCATCCAGAACACAGTTATGAAGTTGGCCAGCAAGGTTTAATGAAACATCTTCCCTATGTCTCTACAGAAAAGAGAGAAAAGCATTCCCTTGGCAAGAATCTAATCTGTATGATGGCTGTCTCATAAGCAAACCTATCTCCCCACTATCCTTCCCTTCCAGGCCCAGACTGTGCCCTACAGCCTGGCAGCATATTATCCCAAAGCCTCCAGGGAAGAGGAGCCCTGATATATGCAACAAGGAACCTCAGACTAGAGGAGAAGACTAATAGATGTTACCTAAACAGAACAACTTGCCACCTAGAGAAAAAAGTCTGTGTTGCCCCTCTCCTTCAAACAAGATTCCCAATTTCCCCAAGCAAAAAGCAGGCATTTTTACAGAACTATCATCTACCCATGTAGGAAAGACTTGAAGAAGGCTGCCCCTTTTATCATATCACGTTTGAGACTACTCCTTAGTAGATCATTGCCTCAGGTTCTTCTAAACATAGGGCACAAGATAAAAATGATCATTTTGTTACCATTTGTCTTCTATATCAGTGCCAAAGGCTAACTAAACTCAGTGGAAGACAGGAGCCATCAGAATCAGACACAGTGTAAGGTCCATCATTTAGAAACAATGAGGTGCAACTAAGACAAGGTAAGGCATCATTTGTTCTTATCACACAGATGGCAGATTTGCAGGAGAAAAGCCTTCAGAAGCTAGAGGAAAAGAAGAACTCGATAAAGACCACTCTGTTCCAACCTGCTGGGATATTCAGGAAGTTGGTCCAGCTAGTGGCATAAAACTCAGACTGACTGTCCAGTTATCACACTGCAGGACCTTACCCCAAGACAGCTACAAAACCCAACAAATTAAGTGCTTTAAATTAATGCATTTTAGCTCATGCTTTCAACTAAAAGCAAAATAGACATAGATTAGCTTATTTTTCTGACCAGATCTCTTAGCTTTATGACGATCATCTCAGGACTTATGCGTACACATTCAATTCTGTGCAACTCATGGCAGAGCAGACTTCAAGGCACTGATAAAAATTGTACAGCAACATTCCCCAGTGCCACCCAGACCTTAGAGAAGGAGGAATATTAATGGACAAAACATACCTGTCCGGACAATGGACAGTGCTGTAAGGAACTGGCAAAGCATGAGTTGTTTGCTTAGGATCTCTTGCAGATTCTCCTGACCCTCCACTGAGAAACCCTGCAAAGTGCATAGCATATGATTAGTATCTCCACAAATCTGTTGGTCAAGCAAAAGATTCTGAGGAACTAAATCATGGACCTAAACTATGGAAGTAAATAATTTCTGTTTCTTTAAGGTAAAAGAATCAACAACAGGAATTTTAATGGCAAGGCTTGTAGAATTTCACATTGTAGCTATAGACACATGTCAAACACCCTGTTGTATGCAGACTAAGGTGTCAGTTTTGTTAGGTTTATTTTAGTGCAGGAAGAAAAAGAAATTAACCAACCCCATCTGCCATTAAGAAATGCACTCCCTTGTGATCAGTATTGTCCAAAACAAAATTCTGGAAAGCGGTAATGTTCTCTGATCGAGTGATGTCTCCGTCTCCATCAATCCCACCCTCTCCTAAGGAAGAAAAGGAGACACTCAATAACACATTTGCAAGTACAAATGAAAGATCAGTATGTGCAGATAATCTATTGTATTCAATCAACATTTAGTGAGAAATTACAAAGACCTTGATAGGCAAATAACCATCAACAAAGCCCCTTGTTCACCAGCAAAGATGCTTTTTAATTCAGAAAAAATATTCAGATTGAGTGGTTGGGCTGAAACAAGACCATAAAATAACCATGCTCGAATGATGAGTTGTACATTAGCCTCAGCAAAAGACAAACGAAGACTATATGGCAACATAATATTCTCATCCAAGCAGGAATGGCACATAGCTGAACCTACTGAAAATGTAAGATTCAACCTCACTGCACAGCTCACCTGTTAAAAACATGTTATTACAGACAAGGCAAAATTCTTTATATTGTGCATTTTTAACCTCCTACTAAGAATTCAAATCATTCCAAAGAAACATAGTAGTCTGTTTTCAAATACAGTGTAATCTGGGCTTTAAATAAGCAACCCCCCCAAAAAAATTGTGAACAAATTTGTAAAGGGAGTAGGGAAAGAGACGTAGGGCTTGTGCATAAATAGTCATACAGTTTTCCCATATGGCTCTTTTAAAAGAGAGCTACATTGTCCCCCAGCTAGTGTTTTAGAGAGCTGACCTAAGGTGTATTCTAGGGCTCACCAGTTGTGCCTTAAGGAAGCCTGAACTTCCATTTTGTATTAGTCCCTGTAAATCTTCTACAACTACAGATTCTATTACCTCAACCAGAAGACTATAAAGCAGAAGAGATCAGGATGCATGATACGGTTTTGGTAACTGAACTCCTCACCAACCATCCTGTCAATAAGTGAAGCGACACTGGAATTCATTACCATTCTTCACAGCAGAAATATCATGGCAGGCTACTTCCTTCCCATCAGTGGAAGAGAGTCTGTACACATCTGACTAGACTTTATAGCATAACAAAAAGGGATCAAGAAAATTAATCCAAATCATTGGGCTGTTAATTTCTCCAGGTATCTCTTCCTCTTCATAATACCAGTTTGCCGTGAACTGTGAAGATCCAAACACTGCAACCATTAGAAAAAGGTGTTTATCTGCCTTGCTGCCCTTGCCATGAACCTTCACTTTAACTATGATCTAATCCTTAAATGCTATTAACCATTCTCTAGGTGCTCATAATCAGGTGTCAAGAGTGGCAGCCAACAAGAGTCAGTGGTGGAGAGAAAAAAAAAAAAAAAATCACACAAGGCACAACAACAGAAAAGCAAACTCTCTGCCCTACAAGACAGTCACCTTCCAGTTTCTTTTATAGAGTCTGAAATAAGAAGCACGAATACTAGCAATCCTTGGATTTCCTCTCCTAGTCCTAGAGGCAAGGCAGATAGAGAGCTCAAACACATCATCAAGATTAACAAGTTACAATGCATGAGATGAGATGCAGCAATTCTGTGTACACCTGTTTAGTCTGTCTCAAAGCAAGGTAAAACATGTTAACATAACAAACCTCCTTGGATTAAGCAGCTCATTTAGTCACAGTGTTTCAGATAGAGCCTCTAGCCCCAATCTCTTTTATTTATCTTTACTAAGAGCCCACAATCAATTATCAGAGTACAGCTACAAAGGTCTGATATAGAAACATGCCGACAGTCGGGCAAATGAGGTTTCTATCTCTGGCTCTGCTAATAGATCTTCGGGCACATCAGGAGGCTGAAGCACCTCTCCCATGAGGATAGACTGAGAACACTGAGGCTGTTTAGCCTAGAGAAAAGGCTATAGGGAGTCCAGGCACCCTTCAGTACCTCAAGTGGGCTACAGGAAAGATGGGAAGGGACATTTTATCAGGGAGTATAGTGACAGAATAATGCATAATGGCTTTAAACTGAAAAAGGGTATATTTAAAATAGACATTAACAAGAAATTCTTTACTCAGAGTGATGAGTCACTGGGACACATTGCCCAGACAAGTTGTGGATGCCCAGTCTCTGTTCATGGCCAGCTTGGATGGGGCTTTGAGCAATCTGGTCTCGTGGAAGGTGTCCCAGTTCACAGCAGGGGGGTTGGCGCTAGATGATTTCTAAGGTCCCTTCCAATCCACACAATTCTATGATTCAGTGATAAGTCATCTCATTCACCGTGTTTCAGGCTGAGATCAGTGATGTGAGAAAAGCATTGCCAAGCAATCTTTAAGCACTCTATAATGTTCAGATAAGCAAAGTACTCAAATAGCAAGTGCTACAGTGAAACATATTCCCAGGCCAGAGTGGTAATAAATGCAAATTACTTGAAAAAATGAAAATGACTTGTCAGAGAAATTACTTGATATGCAAGCTCAACCCTTTTCTCCAATGACAGCCCCCTTCTACCTTGCAAAATGCTTCCCTAGGCTTCTCCTAGATCCCTCTGCTGGTATCAATACCAGCCCTGCCACTAATACAGAGGCTGCAGCATTAGCAAAAATATCAGGTAACACTCAGGGGTGCACTACATACCATAGTAAGGTTCAAAGAGCTCACTGGAAGCAGAATAGAAGTCCTCCAGTTTAAAATCATTTGGTCCTTTCAAGGTCATGCCAAATCCTTTCGCATGCCACTTCCTCCTCCACAAGACATATTCAGAGAAGCCTCCGGGACCAGCACACACATCAGCAAAGTAGAGCAGCTCTGCATCATACTCCTTTATCAAAGGCACCTGCAAAAGGAAACTGAGGAAATTCTACTGACCCATAACAGCTCCCATCAGTCAAACCACATACACCATAAACTACACTGTTCAGAGGAATCTTTCAAGGACCTGTTTTCCCAGCTAGTATCCTAAAGATTCTTCTTTCTTCCCACCTTCCACATTCTCTGAGAAAGCACTGCTGTTTGAAAGTTAGAGGCACTCACCCCTTGGGAGTCCTTAGGGTTTGTAAACATGTAGTCAAAGACGTGGTCCATATTTGCCATCTTCATTGCAGCCCTGTGAATACATAAATAGGGCCTCATTAAGTTTCATCCTTTGATACCACAGCTGAATATGGACATACATGGGAAAGGGACTACACTACCACACATTCTACAAACCTGTTCAGAAAGAAAGCTCCACGGATCATCTCATAGGGGTTAGACCTTGTTCGGGCTCGACGCATTTCTTCTCCATCCAGCTCATCAAATACACTCTGCACAAACAGAAACAAAGCTCAGCTGGACCTGGCATGGCTGGAGGGATAGGTAGGCATCAGTATTTCCTATTTTCTTGCTTCTCTCTCCTTAGACAGCAAACTCCATGCATGATTTGGTTCACCAATACAAAATGTTTTTCCTTCTCATAATGATATTTGCTCTTCTTCTAAGCCACTTCACTTCTTAGCCACTTCTTATTATTAAGCAAACTTAATAATACTGACAAATTCTGTACTGATAGCTCCAGAGCCTGATAATCTGGTTAGCCACCTTAAAAGCAGTCCCAGCCTAGAGTATTTCTTTCACACATATACACACACACACACTCTACTGCAGTATACAAGGGCATGATAAAATCTAGGAGGGAAGACTGACCAGACAAGAAAAGAAGGGGAGCTCATTTCCTTAGCTTATTCAAGGCCCTCAGCCTTTCAGTCGGACTAAGAGCAGGTGACCGCTTTCCATCATCTCCCTGCTGGTTTTGGCTGGGGCAGAGTCAATTTGTTTCATAGTAGCTAGCATTGAGATACATTTTGGATTTGTGGTGGAAACAGTGTTGATAACATAGAGATATTTTTGTTACTTCTGAGCAGCGTTTGAACAGCATTAAGACCTTTCCTGCTTCTCATACCACCTGCCAGCAAGTAGGCTGGGAGTGCACTCCTGTGGAGCTTGGAAGGGACATAGCTGGGACAGGCGACCTGAGCTGTCCAAAGAGATACTCCATACCATACCCCACCATGTTCAGTATATAAAGCTGGGGGAAGGAGGAAGCTGAGGACATTTAGAGTTATGGGTTTTGTCTTCTCAAGTAACCCTTGCACGTGATGGAGCCCTGCTCTCCTGGAGATAGATAGCTGAACACCTGCTTGCCCATGGCAAGTAGTCAATTAATTCCTTGTTTTGCTTTCCTTCCATTGAGTAGCTTTTGCTTTACTTATTAAATTGCCTTTATCTCAACCTACAACTTTTCTTCACTTTTACCCTTCCCATGCTCTCTCCAATCCTGCTGGTGGGGGAGTGGTGGGTGAGCAACTGCAGGTGACTGAGTTGCCAGCTGCAGTTAAACCAAGACAACCTCTTAGAAGGCTGAAGTTCAAAACAGGATGCTGAACAGATAGTAAAAAACAGGATGATAGGTCATCCCAGTGACATAGGGGTGATGGAGGGCGTTCTGAGCTCTTGTCAATTACTTAACTACTCAATCCTCTTTTATTATTTATTTCACTTGCTCCCCCAAAATTTCAGTTCCTCTCTAAAAAGGGGGCTCACCTTGCACTGCAGGACATTACGTAAAAGCTCCTCCTTACAGAACTCTGTTTCATCTTCAATCATCAGCTTCCTCTGCAACAGGACAAGAGCACAGAGAGCAATTAGCAAGCATGATACTGTCATTTCAGAATGCAGCATGTACCAATAATGGACGAAGGCTGCCAATCACATACTAGGCTGTATCAGCAAAAGCGTGGCAATTAGGCTGAGGAATTTTCTCCTGTTAGGCATCTTGAGACCACATATGAAATACTGTATCCAGTTTAGCCCTCCCCAGTACAAGAACAGACATACTGGAACAAAAGCAGCAAAAGGACCACCAAAATGACAAGGGTGAAAAAGCACCTGGTGTACCAGAAAAAGCTGAGAACAGTTTGTTCAGAATGCAGAAAGGGTGATCCTGTTGCTGTACCTAACAATGGAACAAGTCCCTAACAGGAGACAGAAAAGATTGACATAGGCTTCTAGAGATGTACAGTGACATGACAAGAAACAATAGACAAAAGCCACATAAAAAATGCCAATTAGCCATACATAAATTTTCTTTTGTCAACCGGCTTGTCAAACATTGAACAGATGCCCAAACAGGCTGTAAAGTTTCCATCCCTGAAAATATTCAAAACTCCATTAAAAAAGGCCTTGAACAACCTGATCAGATCTAGCTGGATCTGCTTTAAGCAGGAAGCTAAACTAGCAACCTCAGGAGGTTGTTCACAGTCTATGCTGTTTTACAGCTATTTGACATGGCAACTGTCTCCAGCTGAGTACTCCTGCTTTGTCTTAGGCTGATAAGTACTGAGAGATAAAAAATTACCTTCCCCACAGTCATCCATTCCTTCAGCTCCTGGGCATCTGGGATCTCAGTGGTACACTCAGGGCACCAGTCCACCTTCTCGTAGGCACTAGGCTGCAAACATAAGTCACAGAGCCAAAGATGGGAAGAGCCAAAGATGTTTTTACTAGAAAAATGTAAAAACTAATTTCTCCCCAAAAGTTTTCCTCTCAATACTAGCATAAGGGGTTATGCCATGACTTTGGTGCCAACTGTAGAGTTTTTTCCTCCTGGACTAAAACATGTCATATTTATTTCTAAAATTAAAAAGAACCCCAAACACCTCCACCACAAAAAAAAAATAATCTTACCACATTCCCCTTTAACAGAGTCTGATAATCAAGGCAAAACAGAAGTCTAGCATTCAAAGTACAGTTTAGAGACACTGGAAAAGAGACAGCTGCCAAGAAAAACAACACTTGCTTTACGCATTCTTCCTCCCAGTTTTTGCTGAACACAAGAGAAATGGGACTTAAAACAGAAAGTACTTACCTCTGGCTCATCTTGCCAGTCAATATTGGGCTCCCCATCAAATCCTTTGAGGGTCAGGCCAAAGCCTCTCCTTCCCTTCTGATTGGAGGCCTCAACAATATCCTTCCTGCCTTGGCCATATTTTCCCAGACCTTCTCCTTCCCGGAAGCCCATCTTGGCCTACAAAGGGAGCAAAGGGAGCACTCTGAGGCAAGACTTGAGTTTTGTATACTGCTAAGGTCAAAGAGTAGTGGGGAAAATGGCACATCACCCTGAAGTGACTTGAAGGCACTGAGCATTTTTAACCTCAATTGTAGCTTTCAGGACTTTCAAGTGAGTTCACTTCACTGAGGCAGGATACAAAAAAAACTAGATCTGAGGCATGATGAGATGACAGCAAATTACAAAAGGTTCAGTAATGCGGGAACAGCCTGCTCAGAGAGAAAAGTAGTGAGGAGTCTGGAGCCATTCATCACAGTGGGTTCAGTAAGCATGGATGGCTCATAAAAGAAAGATGTTGGTATAAGAAAAAATTCATGTTATGATGATATTCTTTGTTGTGAACATGCATTCCAAGTATCAGTTAAAACTTCACGTAAAACTCAGAGGAGGAATGCAAGACATTGCTCCTGAAACACATACACATCTCTTAGGTTAAAAGAACTATGTTGATTACCTGCTAGTTTTTCAGGCTTTTCTCTCAGTAAATTTTAGCAATAAGAGAACAGTAACAAAAAGCAGGGATGCAGTCAATTTCATGTATGTACAAAACAGTAAAGAAATAAAAGAGAACCGTGCTACAAAGAGGATCAGAATCAAAATATTTTTTATAACCTACAGGTCTTTTCACTTCGCTCTCATCAGTTCTTAATAGTTTGGTGCAAAACTATTTTGACCTACCATAAGCTTTTGGGAGACACTGTTATACATCGAGTAGCGGGATGAAGTACCCTCCACAAGAGAGTCTTGTTTGAACTCATTGCTGAAGACTGGTCTTTTTTCATCGCTCTCACTGTCAGACCCACTGGTGCTACTGGAAGACTCTGACAACAAACAAAAAAATTGAAAATGAAAGCAAAAATAAAATGGAAGCAAGGCATCTCAGTAATCACATTAGAATACAGTGAGACTCATTAAATCCTCTGAACAGACACACAGAGCACACTTCAATATCTCAAATACAGGAAGCATGCAGGTGTAATATAACACACCCTGTGCAACCAACACTTGGTTATCTTCCCTGTTACCTCAGGGACAAACACAACCTTTCTAAGCCCATGGATTCCAGGCCCCACAAAGGGCTGGGCAAACCCCATCACACCAGTAGAGCAGCCACAGCATGACCACAATAGTACTGTGGTGTGCCTGACCTTTGCCATGATCCTGAGGAACTGAGAAGGTCTACAAGGATTCTCTCCCGAGAATAGTGACAATTACACCTTGATGAAACATACTGAATTTTCTTCCATATCCTACCTAACTTAGCCAAAAACTCACATCAAGTACACAAGCATCTACCAAATGGCCAACACTGCAGAAAGAAAAGAAAGTTAAATTTATTATACTTCAGTTTGACCCCTAATATCCAGTTAAATAGCAAGGATCCCCAAGTTCACTACAACAAGTAAGAGTTTTTCACCTCTAGAGTTTGCTGATACATGCAAACTCAAGTAAAAGGTAAGGTCAGAAGACACCAATCTTTTTAAAAATACCTTGAGAGAGGTACCTTTGAGGAAGAACTTAATCAAGTCAATGGTTCAGTCAAGGTAGCACCAACATACACAGCAAGCACTCAAAATAAACCTTTCGCACCAGAAACTGATGCACCAGAACCTTCATGGGCACCAAATAATGAAGTTCTGCCTGTGCCCAGTTCCACCTTGGGATCTGGCTGCTAAGAACCTAGGCCTGTATGAGCTGCATAGTCCTCACTGCTGCTCTACAGCTGTGAGATGCTCAAACCTACTCGCTCCAGGCAGGATGTCACTGGGATCTGGGCAGAATCATGGTAGTCTCACTTGTCTCAGGCTGCTCTGTACCAGCTGGGTGCCAAGGGAGGCCCTACAATGCAGTAAGTCCTTCTGTTTTTTCTGGGGTAATATCACTATGAGGATGAAGCAGTGGCACAAGTTTCTTACTACTGCTTACTACAGGAGCAGCAATCCACAGCAAGCACAGCCATGGTCTGTGTTGGCCCTCTGCCTCTTGAACTCCCTTGTTTGCCAAGTGCTAGAAATTATTTTGTGCTGCTTTGTACAACTAGGGGAAGCTGAACTACAAAAGCTGCCCTGACATAAAACAGAAGATTGCTAGCAGAGTTGATATTTTTCTGTTTATCTCTTAAGAAGGAATAATTTAGCTCCACAGAATTGTTAAAAAAAACCCAAAAGATATTATAATACTTAAAAAGAAGGACTGAACTTTTCTTACATTTGTCTAATTTAAGAAAAAACACAGACTATTTCTCTCTCAACTCACAGATCTCTGTATTTCCTGTTCTGGAAAACTGAGCATCAGTGATGTAACAGGAAACAACTGAAAAATCAGCAAAAAAAGGCCATTACAAGAAAGTGAAGCAAAAATGAAAGACACCACAGTAAAATATACAATTGTAGTTAAAACCCTTTCAGTGTGCCCTGAGTACTTGTTGCTGAGCAATCAGTTTTTAAGATTCAGGACTTGTGTCCCCACATAACTACTACACTAGAGTTTTACAGTATCAACATTTGAGGCTTCCAGCTCCAGACAAGGAAGGCTATGATTGAACCTGTGTTTGCAACATTCTATACCCATCTTGATTTTCAAATATCTATCACACAAGATATATTTCTGTTTCTTTCACAGAGCTTTTAGCTAAGAACACACTCACAAAGGATTTTTGCTTTAGGGTCACTTACTGCTTTTTGCTTCTTCGGTACACAGCTTCAGTTGACTTTGCTACCTGCTTTTGAGATGTGTCTTATTTTCTAGAGATTCATAAATTACCCACTGCATAAGTTTCAATGGAGTCCCTTTACAACTCTTCTTGTTTTTGAGATTTGCTAAACCATGCTCAGCTGAGATTAAATCTCAAATAACTTCTTTCATTAGAAACTACAATGGGTATAATAGACTACTAAACAATTAACTCTACCCAAAATATTGTCCCTGAACTGTATCAATTTGTTTCTTAAGCACTAAGGCTTACAGTCTATTGTAACTCATGTATGAACTCAATAATCAAAAGGAGGGAAAAATTGAAAAAAACATTGGTTTGAATTTTTTAGCTCAGCCCTCAGTGCACAGAGCATTGCCTACACCAGCTCTCACATTCTGCATCTCTGGCCTCCTTGCTCACTTTGAGCTTTGTCAAACAGGTATACACACTATACCCTGCAACTACAGCTACTGCCAAACCAACCCACTCATCTTCCAAACACATTCCTTCCATTTTCACAAGGGAAGGCTTCTTTATGTGTTCAGGCACTTGAACACTTCACGAGAAATCTTAAGACTCTGACGTAGCAGGCACGACAGTGAGGCAACCTGTAGTACCATCCTAGAAGAGTCTAACATGTTCCCCTGCAGTGATACCAACTGTGGCGATCGAGTGCCTTATCTGTGGTATATCCCAACTCCAGGCAAGAAAGCACTCTCCAAGAAAAAGCAGGCAGTTAGTTAACTCTGAAATAGATCTTCTTTCTGAAAAGAAACACCTGTGAGCTCTCACAACTCTGTTCTCCCCTGGAAAAATCACACTGAGCCAGCACAGATGGTGCTACAAAGTAGAAGCCCCAACCAACTGGCCCCTTTGTATTCATCTCATTTTCTCCCATCTGCAGAAATGTGTTAAGACTACTGATTTCTTTCTTCCCTTTTAAACAAAATTATGATTATGATGCTTCCTTATGGTGTAACACCCACAATGCCTCAGTACTGAGTTTCCAAACCAGAAATAACTGCTAAGACTGAAAAGATCAATATGACAAGAATGTTTAGCGCTTTGGATCATGCTCATGTCATCCACCTCAAATTAGTTTTCTATATCTGAATTCAGACAATTCCCAGTTAAAAAGGTTTATATAAGATTTTTAAAAAGCCTAAAAGAATTCATACCAATCCAAGATTGAGAAAAGAAGTAATGTAGCTTTTTTCCTAAAGAGAGAGTATACCCTTGAAATTCAGGCTATCACTTCAGAGATGTAGGTTCAATTCTTAGTTATTATTTACATCCCCTGCGGCACCACATTCCAGATCTCCAACCTTACCTTGAGTAGTATGATTACTAAATTGATTTTCATCATCTGAAGTAGAACTAAGGGTTAATCCCAAGTCTTCAACCTTCTTCTTCTGCTTTTTTGGGGGGCTGCTAAATTCGGGTTCTGTTATCCTCTTCATGTTTGCCTGAAATGCAAAAAGAAGATCACACCTGGCAAATATTAAGCAAGTTAACTTTCTGTAATGTACAGCAGCATGGTGGCATAGATCATGTTATGCTACTCAGTATAGGTTTCTCAATGTAAATGTCTTTAGGTAAAAACCTTAGCTTCTTTTGAACCCACCTTTTTAAACACCTAGTCTAACTAATCAGATGGGAAACTGATATGGAAATTTCCCTATAACTGATGAATTTCAAATCACTTCTATAACCTACTTATCCCCAAATGCAAGCAGATGAAGTCAACCCAGACATAGACACTTAAATATCTTAAATATATAGCAGTTCATTACTACTACTGAATCAAAGATTAATTTTATCCAAACACACTAAAAAAAAATCAATCTAATGGAGAATATGCAAGGTGGAACCAATTTCCCCAGACTCCAAACAACTCTGACCTCACCTGTGCAAATCTTAATTAATAAAGGAGCTTTTCTGCATGAGTTTTATAACAGAACTTTATTAAATATGTGCGCTCAAGTTGTGTGTTTTCCTGGCAAGATATCCAACTTCTGGATGTGGCTGATAAATGTTGCATAAACCCAGAGAAATGCCCAATGCCTAAGATGGAGTTAACAGAAGCCAGCTTGGAATACTTGTAGAACACAAGAAGGAAGGAAAGGGAAAGCAGGTAAAAATTTAAAGGCAAAAATATTTAGCACACCAGCTAAAACCTCCTTGCTACTGAAAAAAAAAAAAAGAAACTGAACTTTGATTAGTGTTTATTATTCTACATAGGATTATTGGGGTATAAAAGATGCCCCAGGTCACCAATTCAAACCCTTAGTTATCAAACTTATTTCCACAAACACATAAAAGGCAGCTTAAGGCCAAATCCTTTCTTTATCCCCACAATTCTGACTGCAAGATGATCCCACAACCTTGCTGCACTATGGCTAAGAAATCTCCTTTTTAACCAGAAGTTCTATTACAGACAACTCACCTTCATCTGCTCTTGCCTCAATTGAGGGTTTTGGTTTTTTTCCCTTGTTTATCTCTAACAAACCAGCCATTTTATATTTCTTCTGAGAGAGCCAAATGAGAGACCAACACACTCTCAGCTCACTCCTGCCAGCTCTCTATCGAGACTCCCACCCTCCAAACCCCACTAATGGTGCCTCAACGCACCAGCCTTCCCGACAGATTTCAAACCACGCAAAATCAGGTGCAAGTTAGGGACACCCAGTCCCTCAGGAGCCCCGCAGCTGAGAGGGAAAGCCCCTTCCCATCCTCACCCATGGCCCACAAGCACCCTTGCACCGCAGCACCGGCCCCCCACAGAATCATTTAGGTTGGAAAAGACCTCTAAGGTCACCGAGTCCAACTCATGACCGAACACCACCATGGCACTGAGTGCCACGTCCAGTGTTTCCCTGAACACCTCCAGGGACAGTGACTCCACCACTTCCCTGGGTTGTCATTCCAATGTCTAATAACCTCTTCAGTGGAGAAATTTCTCCTGATGTCCAATCTAAACCTCCCCTGGCGCAGCCTGAGGTTGTGTCTCTTGTCCTGGTTGCCTGGGAGAAGAGGCCGATCCCCTCCTGGCTACATCCTTTTTTCAGGTGGTTGTAGACAGCGATAAGGTCTCCCCTGAGCCTCATCTTCTCCAGGCTGAACACCTCCAGCTCCCTCAGCTGATCCTCACAGTACTTACCCTCCAGACCCTTCACCAGCTTGGCTGTCCTTCTCTGCCCTCACCCCCTTCGCACCGCCCGCCGCGCAGCCCCCGGCCCCAGAGGCCGAGCCGAGATCTCCCCGCAGGCGGAGAGCGGGCAGCGGGCAGGTGGCGGGAGCCGCCGGCGGCCGCGCCGACCCTCACACGACCGGGGTCGGCGGACAGCGCCGTGTGGCTCTCACGGCGAAAGCGGGGCAGGCGGGTGGCCGCGGCCGGCTCCGAAGGGCTCGGGCTCCCAGGGCGCGGCGAGGGGAGGACGCGAGGCCGCTGCTTTCGTTTCCCCGCTCGGACGCGGCATCGACACCGCCCCCGGCCCGCCCCTCGCGCGGGGCCTCCCCGGCCGGCGGCGCGCGGCTGTGACGCACCGCCCGCGCGCGGCCCGACGGACCGTTCCCACAGGCGGGGCCCGGGCAGCAAGCAGCGGAATTCTGGGGAAAATGCTACACAGACTTAATAATTTGTATATATACGGATATAAAATTGTTTATCGATCGTGTAGCGTAGCGGAAGGTGGGAGTGTTTTGGCTGGAGAAGAGGAGGCTGAGGGGTGACCGTATCGCTCTCCACAACTCCCGAAAGGAGCAGGCCAGGATCGGCCTCTTCTCCACCGCAACCAGTGCCAGGACAAGAGGACACAGCCTCAGGCTGTGGTTCGGGTTGGACAGCTGGAGGAATTCCTCTACAAAAAGGGTGATTCGACATTGGAATGTGCTACCCGGGGAGTGGTGGAGTCACCATCCCTGGAGGTGTTCAAGGAAAGACTGGACATGGCATTCAGTGCCATTGTCTAGTTCCATGGTGGTGTTCAGTCACGAGCTGGACTCGATGACCTCAGAGGTCTTTTCCAGCCTGATCCTGGGAGCTGTCTTGTACTTTGCATTAAGCTCGAAACCTGGGGACATAGAGCTCAGCACACAGGCCTGAATGCTTAGTCTCAGAAAACCAAAGCAAGCACGGTAGTATCAAAAGAGAGGAGGATCCTACTTGGAAGTGTAGCTCATGGTTATGTGGTTGCTGTGAACTATGTGTCGAAATAGGTTGAGTTATAGCAGGACAGGATGAGGAGGAGGAAGTAAAACATTGACTAGTCAGAGTATACCTTTGGAAAAGCACTTGGGGGAAGGGGGGCACAGCTGGATTATTGAATTGCCTGTTACATGTTCTGCAAAACTAAATTTGACAGTTGTTGCTCAGGATCTGTAGCAGGATGCTTGCCTGGAATGGGAAAAACAACCCAAACAATGACTATTGGAAGAGCTATACTCTATAGTGGAAGAAGGGTCATCATGCTTTTGGTGCTCAATAATGCTGAAAACAGTCTGATTCATCAGTCCCAAAGTTAAACATCCTGATAGTGAGATGAAGATGTGGTAGACCTGGTAAAATACCCAGAACAAATAAGTGATACTACTGATAATTTATCTAAAGTTACTGAGCTGACACAGCTGGCCTGGAGACCTATGATTGACAGTCATTAACTTCATACTGTAAAAGCCCAGTCCCAAATTTTAAGGGCGGGGTCTTCTAACATACCCCTTCTTGAAGTGTATGTGTGGAGATTTCTCCCTTGACTGGGGATGCTGCTCAAGGTTACTCCTCATGACTGAGCAAAGTAAATTAGTCCACAGTGATTGGTATAGGTGAATAACATTATCTCTACTTAACTGGACTTTTTCCTAGCTTTAATACAATTGCTTTAAAACAATTGCTTCAATATTGCATCATAGCACACAATAAGAGCTGTTCTACCTCCTATACTATGTAGTAAATAATTCTGGTTAAGATATTTTTGTCCATCATTATCATAATAAATCATACGTATTTATATATCTGGTTTGCCATCCTTAAATCCTCCAAGACAAAGTTGTATAAAAGTTCATTTACACCTATATAATCCTTTACACGTAAGCCACTGGCAGTCTGGGGCTAAGATTGGATCCAACCGCATCCAGGCTCCTCTCTGAGAAGGGGGGTCTTGTCTGCATATCTCATGACTTAATGGGAGGGCTTCTTTAATAATTAAGCTCCCACTTTGCCTGTGACAGGCTCACCACACGTGGTGTATTTTTCTTGCACAAGACTGTCAGATTGGTTTTGGACTCCACAGATCTGTATGAGTTAAACATCCCTCTGTGATGGTCCCCTTTCACTAGCACCCCTTCCCAGCTCTTCCACTGATGCTGACAATGTATTGCTCTGAAAGTGTTTGATTATCACACTACCTGACAACTGCTTTCCAAGGGAAAACAGCAAGCCTTGAACCTGCCCTGTGTCATCTGTGACTAGTTCAGTTGTAACCTGACATCTGGAAGCACTTGATGCCATCCCAAGAAAGGTAACAGTTCAGGGCATAACATCTCCAAGGGCACATCCAAGTAGAACCAAGTAGAAGAAAGGATCCAGACCTCAGAGCAAAGGAGAGCAGACTGCGGATACACAGGTCTGCTTTTGTCAGTGGAAAGCTCTTGTAAGTGGACAGTATTAATACTTAACCTCTCTCTGTGGACATTTACACACTGTGCTCCTACCAGCAAGAGCGAAAATAATTTGGAACACACCACTTACATTCTTCATGTTCTAATGAAAAGAAATCAAACCAAAGATTACCACTCTCTTACCAGGGGAAGCATCATCCTTCTCTGCAATGTGCATAAACACCAACATAATAAAATAAATACATATTTTACAAAATGAAATGAGAAAAAAAGCACAGCACTATGGAAGAGATACAGAGTGGAAGAATTTGCAGTCCTATGTAATCAGAGTATTTTCCTTCTACTCCTCTTTATCGGAAATGCCTGTTCCACATCAGCCTATTTCAAGAGCATTTTGAGGAATGCTCTTCTCTTGCACATTCTAGAAAGCATCTATTCACAAAAGAAACTCTCAAGTGCACATACAGAAAGTGAACATTAAAAGAGAAAGAAGAATACAGAAGATGCAATGTCTCCTTCACAAAAGAAACTTTACACTAAAATTTTAAGCAAGTTGCCTGGCCCACAGATCAGGCCTCCCCTTTTTAAATCCTACTGACCAAATTCATCAGAATACACTACTTCCTTAGGACATCATTCATGCACCTTTTTAATGAGAACTTTCTTGTTGGAAGAAGATAAGAGGTATGATTGTAGCTATTAAATTAGCATTAGGGTAGTCACAGTCTTGAAGGATTGGGTTGTCTTTGATCAGTTCCTGAATACAAGTCTTTCAAATAACTTTAGTCACACTGCATACAGCAATCAAAACATGATGCAAAGTCTTCAAATGAGATAGTCTGTTTTCTCAAAAAAGTCTAAAGACAACTAGAAGACATTCATCTCAGTGGCTGCACCAAAGAAGACTAATGCAGATATGGATTTATATTTTCATTCTTCAACAAAATAAACATAGAAACAAAAAGGTATATACAAAGAGCCAAGGAAATATTACAGATGAGAAGGGTTTCCCCATCCTGTTCTCACAGTGTAAGAGTCCTTTCCATGTAACAGCTAAGTCAAAAGCGTAAGTCACTAGAAAATGGAACTCAATAGACAAATACGTGACAGGATGAGGCAAGACTTGATGAGTCTCTTATGAATGAGTGATTTGCTGTGAGGGTAGTACCCACAGCTCAACAGTTATGTCTTGTAGACAATAAAACAAAGTGCTTCATTCTGTACCTTGTGGTTGTCTACAGATGCTGCTTTCTTACCCTGCCAATAGGACATTTCAATAATTTGGAGAGTAGCACACCTGAAGAGGCAGAGGTTCCTCTTTTGCTGCTGATTATATGATTTTTAAAGTCATTGCTAAAAATTTCTGGATGTGCTGCTTCCCAGTTCTAAAACCCTTTATGCAAAAGCCTGAAGAAGGAACAAACCAAAGACAATATATGAAAAGAACACTAGCTAAAGACTTCTGGAAGATTGAATCTCCTCCATCCCTATCTAATGGAAAATGGGCTACATAAACAGAGCCAGCCAATGGCCAGCAGCTAGCTTACAATGCACTTGCAGCCAACAGTGTCTGTATCCCACCCTTTATTACCTTTAATGCCAAAGGCCTGGGATGACTCTAGTTGCCATATGAACTTCAAGAGGAAAACTCATATTGGCACTTCTTCCTGATATACCTATCTCCTGCCTGTGGGTGGGGATGGCCAAGTTCTCAAAAGGCTTGGGACATTCCCTCTGCTGCCTGAAATAACGGATGCTGATGCAAACATGTAATTCATTAAGGAAAGGGCAATGATGCAACACAAACTATTTCATTACACCAAGCAGGTCACAAGCTAATGTGGAAGTTTAGGGTTTGTATGTTAATTAGCATAATGGCAGTCAGCTCTCTCACAAATCCAGTTTTGCTTTAGAGATCAAGCTTCTGTGCACTCATTTGGGAAACAAGATCCTTCTTCCAAATGCTGCTAGTTTACAGCTCCAGTCTCTTCACAGGTCCTTCCAGGTGCCCAGTCCACTCCTCCAGCAGCAGTCAACCAAACACCATTAGGTTGGTTCTAGGCAGCACAGGGGCAATGAGTCTGCAGTAACAACATTCAGATAATATAGTAGCTTTCACTATACGAAGAATCCTCCTCAGAGTCCTCGCTGTCACAACGGCTCATGGTAAAGATGGAGTAGGTGGAGGAAGGGACACCATTGTTATTGTCTGTGGCTGGTTTCACCTTCACATTCTGTTTCTCTGCGTTCAAAACACACAGATACAAAAGTTAGCTGTGACCACTGTACCCACAAGTTCTAAATTACTACTTGTGTTTGAAACTATGCTTTAACTTCTCATTGTCAGTTTGCAATAGGTCTTTTCAGTTTTCAGCATAAAAGAACAAAGGTATGGGAATTACTTGTTTGCTTGTTTTCTTACGTGTTCTATAGAGTTGTATATGTCTTTTCCTATTAAGGTAACACAGATGAGGAGGAGACATCCTCCACTCCTTCACAGGCACATAAATGGCAATGGAAGTGGCTAACTATTTCAGCGTCCTGCCAGATAAGAAAAAATTGGTAAGGGGCTCTCAAACAAGTAGTGATTGCTCAGGACATTTACAGCCTCATCAAAAGCTTTATCTATTTAAGACTGCAAGCTGTCCTTCTAGTGCTGGGGCTACTAAGACACTTAGAAAGGTTGCTTGGAAAGCCCTGACAGCTTCTCAAATGCCACTTGCAACATCATTCTTCTTTCAACAGGTTTATTTCTTAGGAATTGATTTTAAGTAGACAAGTGGTTAAATCTTCATTTCAATCAAAATGTTTCCATCACTGCACAAGAAGAGGCACAGAAACCATTTCACCTTCCAGCTGAAGTGTGTCACAGTAAATTTAAATGATTTCCTACTGGCAGTTATTTCTGAAGGTAGGCTATGAACCCATTTGCTTCTTGTTCAAACAAAGATGAAGACCACTGGTTTAGCACACAATGGGCTCCAATGAAGGCACCACTTCAGCTAGTGCCCATTAGCTACCTGAGGAGACACTTCAGGAGTGCCGTGGCACTCTGCAGATGTATGCATTGCACAAGGGCTGCCTCAGTTCCGCAGAAGTAAAAGCAATTCTTGTAGCTGAGCCAGGCAGCCTCTCAGCAATGCAGCATTTCCTGAGGGAAACAGACTGAAAGGGTTACATAGATTATAATTTCAGGCTTGAACTAGCACTGCTTAGTGATGTCATTCTATGTCACCATGGCACATCTGAAAGGTTTCAAAAGCACTTTGCTTTTGGTAAAAGGCTTGATACATTGCAAAATTAAGGATCACGCACTTATCTCTATGAAGGGAAAACAAGACAAGTACTTCAGAGAACACAGCAATAGAAATTTAAGGGGTAGCAGGAACAGACATCTACATTTCAGCACCTAGATACCAGTGTCAAGTGCTCTAGAAAGAAATTTAGAAGAAGGAAGCAGACTAGGAATAACCCATACTGGAGTTTTTATTAAAGCAATCTCCATCATGCACAGTGTTTTAGCAACAACTAGGCAAGATGTTATGCCTGTAAGCCACTGTGGCTTTAATTCCATAAAAATAAACATGTCAGAGCAACTCTCAGTTCAGCCATACACTTACATGATATACTAGTGCCTCTTTCAGAGATTTCCTACATAAATCTAGCACACAGAAATGAATTCAGAGCTTCTTGTCAAGTCTGCTGAGTTTCTGTAATTATGTACTGCACAGTTTAAAGTGCCTGGTAAATTTTTCAAGGACCATTCTATATATTTTTGCTTTTATTAAGTGATCTCTTTGAAAGCATTACCTTTAGCATAGTTAAATTAAGTTGCCCCACCAGACTGTGGAATTCATACCGAAGTCTTTTTCCATATTTTGCACTAGTTTTATTTTACTGTGCAGCAAAGCTAGCTAGTCAAGAGACCTCATTATTATTTTTTAGTGTTTCTGCAGATTTCCTGAGCATCTTCTTGGTATATAGGTGCCAAAGGAAGTTGTACAAAATAGAAGGAATAAGAGATGGTACTCATCATGCCACATCCACCCACCTCTCACCTTTCCGCTCTCTGATAAGGCTCAGGCGATGCTCTTTCATTTCTACATCCAGTTTTTCTACCATCCTGTTAATGCAGTTATCCAGCACCAGAGAGCGTGTCTTCGATTTGATCTCCTGCCTGCAGATAGGGCACTCCACTTTACGCTTTGTCCACTCATTGATACAGTAGGAGCAGAAGCTGTGGGCACAGTTCAGAGTGACCGCCTGTGGAATTCAGCAGAAGGATACTGGTCACAGCATGCTCGCACAGGCACTGTCAAGCAAAAACATACTGAATACAGGGAAATATCAGAGGAGCCCAAAGTTTTTAGGGCCTTTGCAAGAGTCACACACAAACTCCCCCATGCCAAAGGTCAGGCCAGCTTACAAGTCAGTTAATGGAGTCACTGTAAGACATAGCAAGTCAGAAACAGACAAAATTCATTCGTTTTATTACAAGTTACCTCAATTTGAAAAGGATAAATTATGAAAAAAACTCAGATACTGCAAAACAGCATCTTAATATACTGAGAAACCAGAAATTAAAATTTCAGCTAGCTCTTAAACCATTATAACAAGGCTAACACATCAGGTTTCCCATAGTAAAAAATAATGTAATGAAACTGACCTTCTAGCAAAATATGAATAAAAACAACAGTCTATATGACAAGCACAGGCTATTACTTGTAGACTCAAATGAAAACGGGCCAATTTCTCAAAGAAAGAGTTTATCTAAACAATATAAACATCCCAGAACATGATTGAATACTGTACCTCCCTTCCTTTACTAACCTCTCCACGTACCTAAACCTCAAACAGACCAGTCAGCTTAAAGCAAGGTCCACTACAAAATAATTCTTCCCCAAGCAGCTGTTAGCAGCAACTCAGAGCACCAGCTCAAAAAGCTACACAAGTGCTCCAAACTTATGTGCATTTTAGGATTAAGCACTCATGTCTATGCAGATAGAGACATTAAAGCTGAATTTGCTGTCAAGCAAAGAAGAGTTAGGGCAGGCAGAATAGATCAATTCTTTCCCATAAGAACTCACTGTGGGTCTGCTGGGACTGTTAAACAAGCGAAGTAAAAAAAAAAGAGCTTAAATATTGCGTCACTAGAACGACTGAAAGCTTCTCAAGTCTCTTTTTTACTGGCAAACCCATTTAAACATACCTCGATAAAGTACTCAGAACAGATCGTGCACTGCAACTCATTCTCCAACACATCATTCATCTGATTCAACACCTCTTCTTTTTGGGCTCTCACCTTTTCCTTCTCCTCCTAGTGGAAAAATACATGTAGTTGTGTATCAAAGAATAAGATTTTTCTCAATTGGCAGGAAGTGTTTGTGCAGGGGAAGAAAATCATACTATAAATCTCCACATGTCAAGTGGAGTGGTTATCTATCATATACCCAGATCTGTAACCTCTTTCCTCTTTGTAGTCTCAGCATATTGAGAATATCCCCACCCACTACAGAGAACTTGGAAGGAAGAACAGCAACAATTATCAAAATTCCCTTCAGTCTAAAGGAACTACCAGCTGATCAATCTTTTCAGAATCTTTTTCAACCTGTTCCTGGCAAGAGTTTGGCCTTAACTGATGTTTTTTTTTTTGGTGTCTGATATAAAAAGCGAAACACTCAACAGAATAAACATCTCAAATATTAAAAAAAAAGGAAACAATAGAATTTAAAATATTTACTTGCACTTAACAACCTAATAAATTTTGTTTGCTTGTTAAGAGTTAAATTAGGCTGATTAGGCTAGGTACTTGCACTACCTTTTAAAAATAACAGGAAAATTCTTCTAATTGAAGCTATAGTTGAAACAGCAACACATTTCCAAAGATGACATTAAGAAAACAAAGCAAACTGTCAGTGGTGGATAATGTGATAATTTCCAGAAGTAAGACACAGGAAAGGATCTCCTTAATTATTTTCCACTCATTACTTTTTGTCAAGGGCAGGAAGAACTGTGGCTTATCTCATTCATTATTCAAATTCCATGTTGCTTCAGTCCTACACTCCCTTATAGAACTGCTGTCACAATGCAGTTTTAATTGAATGCACTTTAACTGAAAATGAAGCACCTCACTTTCGAAACACTTTTGATTGCTCGGTGAATTTTATTTTGTCATTTCTGGTTTGATTTTTTGTTTGTTTGTTTTCAAAGAAAGAGTGCAATGGGCTCATTTCTCTTCTACAATGTACCGTTCAAGTGCTTTGGGCTTTCTTTATGATCAAGAAAAATCCAGTAACAACTGTTCGACATTAATTTATTAAGAGGGCAAGGTGCCTCCTCCCCCAGTGCTGGAAACCAAAGTCAGCTGCCATCTCAAAACACAGAAATTTTGCACTACAGGAGGCCAGGCAGAGCCAAGAGAAATGTTAAATAAACCATTTCCTCTGCTGCAGTGTATTGTGTTTCACTTATGAATAAAACTAAGAATGCAGTTATTCCTTACCTTGGTTTCTTCCAGTTCTTTATTCTTGGCTCGAATTATCTCCTCAAAATCTTTTTTATTACGATTCAGTTCTTCCATCAAAGCACGATGCTGTAACAATACCATTCCAGAAGTTATAAGAGTACCATTATAAGCTATCCTATTAAAGATACATGGTCATAGTCATAAGGTTCAGTATACTCATTTTTCCTATAATCCTCCTAGAAGAACAACACATATGAGTTGAGGTGTTAAGGCAGTTTATCATTAACTTAAAATTGGATGGTGCTGACTTTACAGTATGACCTTCCCAGTGCTATCACACTTTGCATTCCCTCTTCCAGGTTGCTCTTTCACTTCAGTTAGGTTTTACAGTCACCTAAGGCTAAGTCTTTGTCTTCTACCAAGAGAGGCTACAGCACTTGGAAAGATTTAAATATCTGAGTTACACAGTTAGACCAAATCTAGATTCATAATCACTTGCCTCTTGCAGGACCTGGGCCAGCTGCTCCTTCAGATTCTCTTCCCCTTGTTCACACTCTTCTCCCTGGGGTGGATTAAGAAGTGGGACAAAAAAAAATTACTTGAAGAACCTAAGAGGCAGAAAATTATTACTCTGCACACTCTCTTTAGAGGATATGCTTAAAGAAACAACACTGATTTTCAACAAACAGCGAGATGTTCTACTCTAGGGTTACATGTGTACAACAGAAATAGAGCTATCAGTTACTGTGAAGAGTTAGAATGGATATATAATTTACAGTTCCACATTTGGAATACCTCTACAATATTCTAGCTCAAGGGGCACCAGTATGTTCGTAAAAGTAAAGAGATCAGCAACAGTTTAAAAGCTGCAACTGTCTTTGAGCACATTCAAACAGGTCAGAGATACCTCAAGCTCCAGGTAAACCTCCCATTGTTTCTAAGGACAAAAAAACTCCAAACTTTCTGTACTTCTGATACTGGTATCTTGCCTTCAGCAGCAGACTTTAAGGAATTAACTAATAAATTCTTAGACTCACTCCAAGATGAATCCTCATTTTCTTTAAACCAGATTTTGAGCAGTCTCAAGTTCAAACAGATTTTGGTCTATTATCAAAAAAAGCAATTTATTGTATATACTTACTGCTTAAAGGTACTTACAGATTGCAAGACAGGGTTTTGTGAAATTAGGAAAATAATCTCCTTCCCTCCAGGGATTAAGGCATGCAAACTGCATTATTTCAGCCATATACTGAGAGAAATTCACACTTAAAGTGATTGTCAACTTGTCCTCTCTATAAGCACAAGCGATCAGGCAAAGACTTTCATTTTTTTAAATTTAAAAACAAGCTGCTTTACCAACTGAAATGCTTTATTTTGCACCTTTTTCTGAATTCCCCATGCAGCCAAATCTCTTCTGTTTCTGCACTTTCTTTTGGTACATGCACTGTGTTACATGCTAAGTTAAATACTTCGATGAAAATTTTAGCAGGTGTAATTCACACCAACACTCTTTATGTTACTGTATAGTTCAAGAGCTATTTTGGATCAATGCCTTATACAAGGCATTCCCTAAAAGTGAAAACACAGGCCAATATTATTACCACCGTAATACCTCTAGCTTCTGCTGCTCTTTACAGAATGTCCTCTCCAGCTCTTCCACCTGCTGCTGCTGATGCTCTTGCTCCATGCAGAGCTGGTTCTGCAGCTCCTGCAGCTCCTGTTCCATTGCCAGGATCGTCTTCTGATCACACTTCCTGCGCTTCTGCTTCACATTTAGAACTGCAGTCTGCTTCTCCTGCACTTTGACCTTTAATTTCATTGTATCTACTAGAGACTTCCTCAGCATTTTCAAGCCAGTCCATGACTCTGCAAGACTGGAGCCTTTCTGGTCCTTCTGGGGAACAGTCACAGATTTCTTGGAGTGAACAGTGCTACCATGCATTGGACCACTATCCCCCTCACTGGGTCCAGGAGAAGGCAGCTTGACATCCATCTTCTCTGTTAGTCGTCTGGCCTCTTCTGCCTGTCCCCATGATTTATCTAAAGGTTCATTGTCACAGGACGTTCTGTCTCTTTTGCATCTGGAGTTTGAAGGGCCTTCTGATCCAGATGTCTCCAATTCCTCCAAACTAAATTTACGTTTAGTTCGTGAACTCTTAGCTTTTCCCAGGTCACTTCTTTGGGCTAAAAAGGGCTTAATTTTCTCCCATTCATCTTTAATTACTTCGTACTCATATTCAGCAGTCTCTCTGTTTTCCAAAGGCACTCCCAACTGGATACGGTCTCCTTCAGCAATAGGATAGACTTTTGATGGATCCAGGCGCTGTTTGTTAAGCCAGACTCCATTTAGACTCTGCCAATAAACACAGAATCACCAAAATTTAATATGTAGTTACAGAGTCCTCTGAAAGGTATTTCTGGCAACTGTAAATAAACACAGCCAACCTCTTCAGTGCTTCAATTACAACAAGCTACCTCTTTAAATAATCTTGTAATATCCAGTTTATTGGCTCCGTGTTGCATTTATTACAGTTACTGCACTGTATTATCTACTGCACATTATTCTTGCATTACAGATTTTCTGTACAAGCACCAAGAACAACATTTTGACATACGTGCTTGTGCAGAAGGAAAACAATGAACTCTGAGGGGAAAAACCTGCACAAAAGCTTCAGAAATAAGAACTAACTAATAAAAAGACTCCATAATAGATCATTGTCAGGAAAATAGAAAACTACAGTAATTATTCTTGACAATTAATGTTACCTGAAATTCCAGAAAAAAAATAGGAAAGAAACATTGGTTATACTCCTTGAAGAAAACAAAGTTTTCCATAAATACAAGGAGACTATAAAGAAGAAGGAAAATGTTCTTCTAGAGATAATATTCAAAGCACAAAAAAGGTTTCAAAACAAGCTCAAGAAATAGTTTTCAAAAACAGCAAAACTGGTCTGTGCTCATGATGAACTGCAGAAGCACTAGGAACTGACATATCTCAATGAGATTCAATTAAAGAAGCTGACCAACTGGTCAACCGTGAAAATAGACAGTAAGTGTTAATAGTTAATCTATGGTAGATGTTTCCTATCATGCAGTAACATTAAGTTTTCAAGTTTATACGTGTACTACAAGAGGGTTTTGTTTAAGAGCAGTGTAATTTTAATAGCAGCCACTCCATTCCTTTCTGACTAATCTGCTATCGACCCAAACATCATTCAAAACTGCATGATGTGTTGAACATTTTTGTTCTACCAGTTTTAAAGCAAATTACTTATTTCACTGTTTTCAGACCAAATGAGAAAGCGGAGAGATTATGATATAAAAAACAGATTACTGAAGTCAAAGTGAGACCCAGGTGAGGAACTCTGACATTAGCATTTTATCCTAATCAGCTGAGAACTTTCAGGAGAAACTCAGCTGAACACAGCATGGAAGCATGGTTTTTCTAACACTAGATTCTTGTTGATTGTAATTAAAGCAAATATGTCACTACAATAAGGAGTTGCATTTTATCTTTACATTAGCACTACAAGAATGTTATCCTTCTGAAAAGATAAAATCCTATGTCAAAATTCATATAGGATATTTTCTAAGAAAGCAACACCAAAGAGGTTCACTGCAGAGTGCCCTTGGCAAGGCCACACTGGTCTGAAAAATGCTAAACCAAGAGGTGGATCTACATACAGAAAGTAATATACTTTGCATCCCAACTGCAGCACACTGAAGTTTCCTGCTGGAAATCCACAACAGGCAGGATACATTCCCATGGACCTTCTATCACACTTATACTATATCATAGCCCATACACTGCTAGATCCAAAACAGTGGATTCCATTTAACAAATCTCAGAGTAAAAGGTCATCAACTGGTCTCTGTACCTTGTTATCCTTGACAGTCCACTGCCCTTCTGCATTCTGCTCGAAGACACAGTGCTTACGAGAGATCATCAAGGGACAGGTTTTTGACACCAGCTGGTATGTGATATCTAATCCTCGGCCTATAGTCACCTAAAAATAAAGTAGTTTAGTTACTGCAACCAGTAATGACATGGCAAATTCAGTTTATGTCATTTCAATTTAAATACAGCAAAACTCTAGATCAGCATCTTACAGTTATTTCCAAAAAGTCTGGCATAATATGATTTTTTTTTCATTTAAATTTAAGAACAGATAGAAAATGGAAGCTTACAAAGTTTGAAGTATTATCTTTCTCTCCCACTGAGGAAAATTTGATTTCTCTGAGGCACATTACAACCTTGGTTTCGTGGAAATCTTCCTCAGCAGCAAAGCTGCTCAAAGCCACTCACAAACCATCTGTGTCCCAGCTCAGACATTACCTAACCAAACATCATTTATTCAAACCAGCACTATTGTGTGTGTGTCTCAAGATTACTTCTTATCCTCTTCTTTTGCTAGTTGCATCTGTTCAATTGTTTGTGAACAGGAAAGATACAGGAAAAAATAGCCCAGAAAACTGCCATCAAAAAAAAGTGCACACTCAACATTGCCCTAAATACATCATACTTTTGTAAATCACACCATCGATCTTATGGCTCAGAATCTAAGCTACATGCAGCTCATAACCAGTAGTAAAAGTGATCTAAGTAACTGGATTAGACTCTAATAGTATCTTCTGGAAGATGGGACATAATTCAATTGTAGTATTGCACAGTATCTTATTAAATCTCATCTCATTTCAGATTGCCATTTAAAGCACATCCCTGCTCTCCCTCCCTCTGCTGCCTCCTCTGCACACTTCTCTTAATTCATCCGTACACTGCAGTTCTCACCTTGAGTTTAGAGCAAGAACTCAGACCTCCATGTCATAACAAAGGCAAGGAAGCAAACTAAGATGACAAAAGCAAACTTAACCACATTAATGCCTACTTCTTAAATGCTTCCTATAGTGTTCTGTCAGCATGGATTGCATACGTAAGAGGTAACAGAGACTCGAACAGATAAAACTCCCCTCTTCATGAGGATCAAACATAAAAACAACTTTGCATTTATCCCTGTGGTGGCATCCTCAAGGCGCAGCCACACATATCTGCAAGACCTAACACACCAATATGAGTGACAGCAAGCAGGGCCAGTCACAAAACTCCCCCTTGATAAAGTTCATTTAGCACACAGGGGTCCAAGGTGTTACCACTCGCCTGCTGGAGTTCAGTGCTGCTCACAGCAATACTGGCAAGCCACAGCACATCCCCACACCTCAGCAGTGTCCCTTGGCACCAAAGTGGTCACAGCACCAAGCCTGGTGAGACAGGGTTCCAGAAGTGTTTGCACAACACTCTCACGCATGTGGTGTGATTGTTAGGGCTGTCCAGTGCAGAGTAAGAAGTTGGACTCAATGACCCATGTGGGTCCCTACCAACTCAGGATATTCTATTATAATGATTTAAATCTCCAGCAAAAGCAGTCTGTGCTCTGTGGCCTGGCACACCTACAGCACCAGAATGCCATCAACCTCCCTGCTGCCTATGACAACAACCATGCAGACAATCAGAGCAGTAACATCCCAAACTGGATTCTCTGCACAATTATCAGCACACTAGCTGCAAGTTGTGTTACCTCCAGTCCTTCACTGAGGAGATCTGCACATCTCAGGGCTTCAAATCCATGATGGGAGAGTAACAAAATCATACGTTTGGATGGGCGCCTTTCGCAGTCTGTGAGCACAAGACCTTGGCCACAGCATCACCCACACCACCTAACTACCTGTCTGATTTTGACCAGCAGAACAGCAATCCTTTTATACTGCCCCAACCTCACCACACGTCTTTGCCTGCTGGGTTTTAGGGAAGAGTACCAGGGCCCATTTTTCAATTAAAAAACACGATTGCTGAGAAAACAGCTACTCCTGTACCGCACCAAAACATAACCAAAACAATTTAACCGTGACTTCGTTTACATCTGAATACCTTACACGCCTTACATACTCTTAAACTCGCCAAAGCATCGCCTTGTTAATGAGGCCACGGACTCCCTTCGTCCTCACTGACATTACCGTCACACGAACAACTCTACCTAAATACGACCCAAGAATTTAAAGATAAAAACAAGTAAAGGCTTGGCCAAGGCCACAAAAGCGCCTGGGTCCGCCCTCCCCGCCCTCGGGCGTTACCAGAGCTGAACGGGGCCCGCTCGGGCGGCCCGGCGGGGAGGCCGGGCGGGAGGCCGGCCCCTCCGAACGGCCACGAACGGCGGCTGCTCCTTAAGCGGGACGAGCCGGTGCTTTTCCCTCCTGGGAAGCGCTGTAAGAAACAACGAGACCCCCTCAAACTGCGCCTCGAGAGCCGTGCCCACCCGCCCGCTCCGAGGGGCCGGAGCCCGGCGCGGCTCACCTGCGTGCCGGCCTCCAGCAGCAGCCAGTCACAGCTGGCCCCAACTCGGCGGAGGCACCAGGCCAGGCACGGCACCCTGTGCACCGACATGGCTGCGCCCGCCCGCCGTAATCGGCGGGGCCGGGGCGGGGCCCGCGTGTTTTTTTTTTTTGTTGTTTTNCCCGACGGCGCCCAGACAGTGACCGGGGCCCGCGCGTGCGCCGCAGGACCCGCGGGGACGATGGCGCGGCGCTCTTCCACTGTCCCGCGGTGCTTCCCTGCAGCCCCGCCGCGCTCCTCCGTGTCCCGCCTCCCCCTCGCACCGCCCCTTCCGGGCGCCCCGGCGCCGCCATCCGCCGTGGGGCACCAT
>VZTT01067881.1:0-12536 GCA_013400855.1 Buphagus erythrorhynchus
GGGGGGTTTGGGGGGGTTTCCTGTGCAGCTGTGCTCATGGGGGAAGGCTCAGCCCTGCTTGGGCTGCTTTTGGTGTGGTTTTTTTCCCACCTTTTCTTTTTTTTTTTTTCTTTCTTTTCTTTTTTCTTTCTTTTTTTTGTTTTTTTTTGGTAAATCTCTGTTCTGAAAGCGTCAGGTCATGGTTAAACCATGGGAATATGATATGTAGCCTTTGGGCCTGCAAATTCAAGGCTTTTAAAGCCAGTGGGAGGAGAGGTGCACACATCCAGGTGAGTGCTCCTGGATTGCTGGGTTGTTGTTATCCATGCTGATGGAAAAGCAAGGAGGGATAATCATCCTCTATTAACCTTCTAAAAATAATGCTAGAAGAGCATGATACTTGTCTGTCTTGGGGCTTGCCTTGCCACTCTGAACCACACCTTTGGATGGTGATTCCCTTCTTTCCATGGCTGTATCTCGCTGTTGTGTGGTGGTACCAGTCAGTCCCTGTTTGAGCAGCACCCAGAGCAGGTGCAGAAGCTCTGGGAGGAGACAGAAGTGAGACCAAAAACACACTGTTTGTCATTGCATGGGTGCAACTGGCACCAGCCACACATAGAATAAAAGTCCACCTCCTTTCCAGCCTCTCCAGACATTCAACACCTTGTTGCACTGCTTACAGCCTACCCTGCCAGTAACTTTGGTTCCCTTCACTTCTGTATCCCAGTAATTTTCATTCCTGGAAGAAGGTTTGATTTGTGCTGTGCTCAGGTGTCCAGACACGGCCCCACCACCAGAACCAGGCTGCAGGGTAACTCCAGCTATCAAGCTCTAAGAATAACTCTTAGTTTTCAGGAGTGAAGCACCCAGATGTGTCCATCAAATACACCCCAGGGCTTCCTAATCTGTGTCCCTCTCTTACTTGAACTTGGGCCATATTCCATATTCCATATCCCCAAATCTATTAATTAAAGGGAAAATGGGTGCTACTTCAAGCCCCTCAGCTCTCTGAATTCATTCATCTCTCCATGGGGTACCTGGAGAAGTGTTGTTGGAATTTAATTCATGTGTTATTAATGATCCAGTGTAATCCCAGAGTGTTTGCAGGGGGAGGCAGTGGATTTTCCAGGGCTGTTGGGCAGCAGTTTGGATTTTTCTGAAGGAAGAGGCTCAGAAGAGACCATCAGACAATGTCATTTCATGGGGGTCTTCTCCTGCTGGGACCTTTGCCAGGCTGGTGTTTTGGAGCTGATACCAGCACCAGGAATGGGCAGTTGAAGGCTCTGCTACTTTTTTGGCCAGGGTGTGAAGTGCAGCAGATGGGTTTGGCACTGAGTGCTGCCCATAAATCACCCTGGAGAGGCCTCCACGCTCGTGGTGTTCCCCAGCTCCGCTCCCAAAACGTTACTAAAACCAAGCTGGAGCAATAAGAAACAACTTAAAGCAAGCAGCAGCTCCCTCTGTCCATCCTGACCCAGTGGAACTCCCAGGATGCAGCTCAAGAAGCTGATCAGAATTTATTTTTAAGGTTTGCTGTGTTTTCCCTGTGGCAGAATTACCTTTTGGGTATGGATAAGGGGAGCAGCTGTGCCTCAGTGCTAAGAGGGCTCTTGGACAAATTACCATCAGAAAATGTTCCCATCTTCGTACAATAAAGTTCTGTTCAGCTTCTGTGCCCGCTCCCTTCTGCCAGGACAGCTGCCCTGCTCTTCCTCCCCCTGGGCTAATTGGCACCCGGTCATTAAGGAGCCATTTTAGCCCACATCGTCCTTTGGAAACAGCAGCAGAGGAATCAGACCCTAAAGCGTTTTGGATCACCACAAAAGCTCTGGGATACAAGTGCTTTGTGTCTGTTTTAAGCCCTTGGAACAGCCCTGGGAGCTCAGCACTGCTGCACCTCCTGCTCCCTCTCCCCAGTGCAGTGAAATGTCCTGAGACTCCAAATTCTCCCCTGCCTGTGGTAGCCTCTGTGTTTTTTTAATCAGAGGATTTCTCCCAAGTTCCCATTTTTTCTCATCTATTTAGAACTTCACAATTATAATTCTTTTGGAACGAGCCAAAATGCTGTAGGACACAAAAATGGGATGCCCTGAACTCTTTCAGTGCGGAGGAAAGCTTCAAAGTTTTTGTGTGTGTATATTACAAAGAACTTGAAATCCCTTCCTTGCCTCGTGTGTACAATATCTGAGGCAGCCCTGGGATTTGATTCGAGCACAGTTTTTTATGGTTTACTGTTTAATTTAAATCAGTGTGGTATGAATTACGTTACTGGTGAAAAATGAGCTTTTGTTCAGATAAATGCCTGCCATCAGCTTGGAAGTCGTCTTCTGTTTTGACATCTTTACTCGGTGTTTTTCTGCGTGGGGATGAGATGTTGCTGTGCAAGGGGAGCTGGTTGCCCTCAGAGAGGAGGAGAGTGGGGGGAGAGAAACGAGGGGGTGGGATTGGTTTTGTGCATCAACAGGAATCAGCACTGGCAGCACCTTCTGTGGCACCCTGTGTCATCCATGGTGTCTTCTGGGCAGCAAAACTGCACCTCCAAGATGGGAGCAGAAGGAATTGCAGGTACAGGAGAGGGAAAGCAGAGCCAGAGTGGATTTTTCTTAAGATTTCTTGATTTCTCCTCTTTGCCCCATGGCTCTGCCGTGTATCCATGGTGCCTCTGCTGTGGAGAGCAGGAGATGCTTCCCTGGATATTGTATTTAATGGGTGTAAATGCAAATTTAATGTAAATGACGTCCTGTGTGATTCTTGCTGCTGTTGGCTCTTCCTGAGGCTTTGTGTGTAGGGTCAGGTCCGATGTTCCTTCAGCTGGAGTGAATCTGCGTTGCCTGAAGGACACAGCAATGACACTGCAGCTTTTTCCAGCCCTTTTTATCCTGGTGCAGAGCAGACACTTGGGAAATACTCACTGTGCTGCTGTGTAAGGGAAGAGCAGTTAATAGTGGGCAGCCCTTCAAAAGGCTCCGCTGGATTCCAACGCTCTCCAGAAATCCAGCCTTGCTTCCCGAGCTCGTGTGAGCCATCCAGGCTCCTCTGCTTGGAACCTGGACAGGGATTTTTGGGAGAAAACAGCCTTTTTTCATGTGATTCCTCCTGTGCTTTAGATGTGGTGGGGAAAAAAGAATCAGAAGGTTATTTCTTGTGACAGAATATGTCCCAGGACCAGCCTCCTCTGGGATGTTTTTCCTCCAGACCCTTCGTGAAGCCAGAGGATGCAGCAGCCCAGCAACAGCTCAGAAATGCACACACCAGTGGAAAATTCCCACTCCAGACGTGTGGCTTGGGTGGGAGTGGAAGTTCAAAAACATCCAACCTTTTAAAAACCTGCATTTGTCTCTCTTGCATCAGCTACAGCAGCGCTCTGCCTGCCACGAGCCGGCAGTGTCACCAAAGTTATCACTGTCACCAAACTCAGCACTGTCACCAAAATTAGCACTGTCACCAAAGTCAACACTGCCACCACACTCAGCACTGTCACCAAAGTCAGCACTGTCACCAAACTCAGCACTGTCACCAAACTCAACAGTGTCACCAAACTCAGCACTGTCACCAAAGTCAACATTGTCACCAAAGTCATCACTGTCACCAAACTCAACACTCTCACCAAAGTCAGCAGTGTCACCCAACTCAACACTGTCACCAAAGTCATCACTGTCACCACACTCAACACTGTCACCAAAGTCAACATTGTCACCAAACTCAACAGTGTCACCAAAGTCAGCACTGTCACCACACTCAATACTCCCACCAAAGTCAACACTGTCACCAAAGTCAACAGTGTCACCCAAGTCAGCACTGTCACCAAACTCAGCACTGTCACCAAAGTCAGCACTGTCACCAATATTAGCACTGTCACCAAACTCAGTAGTGTCACCAAACTCAGCATTGTCACCAAACTAAGCACTGTCACCAAAGTCAGCATTGTCACCAAAGTCATCACTGTCACCAAACTCAACACTGTCACCAAACTCAGCACTGTCACCAAAGTCAGCACTGTCACCAGAGTCAGCACTGTCACCAAACTCAACAGTGTCACCAAACTCAACAGTGTCACCAGAGTCAGCAGTGTTACCAAGCTCAGCAGTGTCACTGGGTTCAGCAATGTCACCAGGCTTGGCAGTGTCACCTGGTTCCACAGTGTCATTGGGCTCAGCAGCCTCTGCCTGGCATCACCTTTTCCACTGCTCCCAGTACAATCCAGCTGGATTTCCTCGTGGTTCTCCCAGCTCTAGGCTCAGTTTGGAAGAAGCAGAAACGTGCTTGTCTGACAGGAGGAGAACCATAAAGATTTGTTTTCCTCCCCTCTGAGCATTCCCAGTGTTTGGATGTGCTGGGGTTTTGTTGCAGGTGGTGGATCCTGTGCTGGAAACCCCAGGGTGTGCCTGCAGAGGGGATGGGATGGGGGTGGTGAGGACACTCCAGGGGACAGGATCCTGCTCACAGAGCCAGGGACATGAACTGAGCTCTGTGATCCTGCAGCCATTTAGCATCCCTTAGAACCTGCACTGCCCAGGGGTCACCCTGAGGATGGGGGTGTGACCATCTCACACAGGGTGGAGGTGAGAGCTCTGCAGCCTCTTCCCCCTTTATCTGGTGGCTTTGGAGCTGGGAGCTCCTTCCAGAACCTTCCACTGGCACAAGAAGTTTGCTGCACATCACTAAAGTAGCTCTCCCTGAGTACACTCCGAGCTTTTCCTGTGGCCCTGAGCAGACAAGTTGGGTTTGGCTCAGCTGCTCTTCCCAGCACTTTCCAGTGCTATGACCTGTTTTTGTCTGACACGTTTCTCATTACCTCTTTGTCAAATCACCAGGAAGCCTGCTTAATTGCAGGCAGAGTGCTGAATTTATGAGTTCATCTAGGCTTCATGTCTACACATTGACAGAGGTGTTTCTCTGGATGAAGTCTTTTTCTCTTCATTTCATGGCAAGAATGGACTTTCTGTTTCAGTTACTTCTGAAAGTCATAAATTGCAGCAGTCCCTCCCTTCCCTTTATTTAAAAGAAACACAACAAAACTTCATGGCAACAGTTTATTGCTCTAAATCAGCTCGTGGGTCATTAAAGCAAAAAAAGGGGGGAAAAAAAAAGGAAAAAATCTCCAACTCCTGCCAAATAAAATGCGCACATCAGCCAAGCTGTCAGAGGCAGATTCTGCGACCATGGGATGAGAAGGTTTATTACACTCTGGGCTTCTGGGGAGGGATGTTATAGCAACAGGACGCTGGGTCAGTGATGGCAAACTCCTGGTTGCTCTGTTTCTCCATGCACACTAGGAATCCATTAAGCCAACTGACGACAGATCTGCAGGCATTCCAGCCCCCCGGCACACCTCTGCCGGGGCCAAACCTTGGACGCTGCCCATTAAAATGTGAAAGAAACAACCCAACAGAGAGCCCACAAATTAGAGGGGCAGGAAACCTCAAATGATGTGCAAAAAAAATTGTAAACGTCCGAGAGGATTTTTCCATAACTTCTGCCCCATAACTCAGCATTTCTGATGTTAATAAATTAAGGAGCGGAGCGTCCGCGAGATCAAGGAGCCTTTTGGATCCAAACCCCGAGCACTGCTTGGCAGACAGCAGATAAAGCTGCAAAGTGAGCCCTGGAACATGACAACAATTTCCTTTTGGCTGGCTGGGGATGGGTCTGAAGCACAGCCACAGCCAGAGCTCTGGCTCTGCATCCCAAATCCGTGTCCCTGCAGAGGGCCACTCAAAGCCCTGTAATCCCAGGGAACACGAAGGTGCATTTGTTTGGAGGGGACAGGCTGGAGAGGGGGAGGCTGGGGGGCTTCAGAGCAAGGAGAGTTCTGTGAAACCCAGAGAATGACTCCCCAGGACAAGATCATGGCATTGTCACCGGCAGGGAAGGGAAGGGGAATTGGGAATTCTTAGATGAGCTGTTGGATTTGAGGACAAAAGTGTTGGGAGGTGCCGTGGGTTAATAAATACTGAACTCACCATCTGCAGCAGGAGGAGAAAAGATGAACTGAAGTTTTGGCGTGTTCAGTGGTGAAAAAAGAAGTGGGGAGAAATCCATGATGGGGTGGGAGGGATAAAATGGAAGAGCGGCCAGAGGAAGTGCTCCCACAATAATTAACTTTCTGAGCATGTTCACAGGCTGCAGGCCAGATGAAAATCTGCTTTTCCAGCACATCTCCAGGGCAGGGGCTGTCCCAAACTGCTGGGGTTTAACAGGGGGACAAAGAAAAAGGGACAAATCTTGTTCCTGCAGGGAGCCCAGCTCTGTGGGGCAGGGATGCTGGGCCTCAGAGCCAAAGGGATCAAGGAGGTGAAATGCATTCCCCAAAACTGACTGGAATAGCAGCACATGATGGTTATAGACTTGCAAAACCAGCACCAATTACTAATTATAAACTGATTTTATTTTATTTTCTCTTCTGCAATATCTTCCCATCTTTTTTTTCACCTCTCCTTTCCCTCTGACGACTTCTTTAAATGTCTAAGCCAATTTACTCTCAGGAGAGACCTCTCCAGTGATACAGAGCCAGCCTGAGCAGAGAGCACAGGCAGAAATTCCATGTCTGCTCCACCAAGTCAGAGTCCTGCTAATAGTTACACCGAATTTTCTGATTTTTTTTTCCTGTGGCATCTTTGGGGTTTTTTGCTGTTGGCATTAAATATCTGATGTCAGCCTTCACCTGCCCAGGAAAACAGGGGTAGCTGGTTTTGTGATTAAAGCTGATGCTGAGTCCTGGATGGGAGGGAATTAGTTCTGGTTTTAATTGTGAATAAACAGATTTAATAGAGTTGGAGATGCCTGTTGTGGTAGGAGCATCCCTGGGTGGGTGTCTGTGGGGAGCTGAGCCTTCCAGGAATGGGGTGAATCCCTCTGTGCTTCCATCTGGGGGCTTTAATTTGCCCATTCCCAAAACTTTTTGCCTCCATTTTCCTTCTCCACCTGTCCTAGAGCACAGGTATCTCTTGGTTCTTCAAAAGAACACAGAAAAACCAATGCTCCATGAGGATCCCAGGAGCATTTTCAAACTGGAATTGTGTTTTGTTTTGTTTTTTTTTTTTACTTACTGACAAAGGCTTGTAAACAGTTGGTTTGCAGAATTTCGCCAGAGGAAATTTCTGATTTCCTTCTGGTCTGAACTGGAAGAAGATGTGGTAAAAGGTTTCAATTTGTTTTTCCGGAGTTTTCTCAGGTGGGGGAGGCGGGGAAGAGAGACTTAAAATATTATTCTGTGTGTGAACGTTTGACAGAAGAGCAGATACTGCAGACAGCGCTGGGGGACTGCTGCTGTGCTCCTCGGTGCTTTTGAGCTGTGAAATAACCTTGATAGAGACCATCAGGCAGGAGTGCGAGTGTGTGAACCTGATCTTTAATTCGAGGTGTTGGCCACCGAGGGCTGGGCTGGCCCTGGCTCTGGAGCTGGTGCTGCAGCACCCTGAGAGCAGCTGATCCCCCCAGTTATTCCATTTTCCGAGGCTCCTGGCTGATGCCAGCAGAGGGATGGGGGTGGCCGGGTGCAGTCCCTGTGCCTGGGCTTTAGCAGGTTCTGTTTGGTGCCAGGTTCTATTTGTGGAGGGCAGTGAGTGTGTGTGAGAGCAGCAGCTCAGGTTCTCACAGCACCTCTGTCTCTCTCGTTTTGATCTGTCAGATTTCACACCCCCAGCTCGGGTTTTAATGCCCCACGCAGATAAAACCACAGAGTTTCAGGTGATTTCGAGCTATGGCAGAACCTCCTCCTGAGGCACAGCTGGCGAGCAGGACCCTGCAAAATGAATTTGAGCTGAATTCTGGGCTTCCCCCGAGCTCTCTGCCCAGGGAAGGGGGTTGGGACTAAATAATCCTTAAGGTCCCTTCAATCCTAAGCCATTCTATGGCCCTAAGTGTCCTCTCAAACCATCCCAGAAGATGAGAGAGACCAACTGTAAGATACAGCTGTGAAATTAAAAATCTGATTTGTGTGCCCTGGATTTGCCATCTTGTGTTCCCAGGGCCACTGAATGTCACCAATTGCTGGCACTGGGAGGTTTGTGGGCTGCTGGCTCCTCAAACCCCTACAAACTCTGCCCAAACTCTTCAGTGGCTTCAGCTGAGCATCAATGATTTGTCTCATTTGGTTTTTCCAAACAGTTTCCCTGGAAGCTGCTGTCGCTTGGTGTCTGGGTGTGTCCCCACTCGAGGGGCTGGCTTGGCTGAGCTAATTTGGGGTCAAAAAAACCAAGAGAATCTCACCAGCTTTATCTCACCAGCTTTAGGCAGCCTCGGTGTCCCTGGAGCTCCCTGAGATAAAACAGAAGTTAGTGATATTTTAGCTTGAGTAAACTCAGCAGTGTTTCAGCCACATTAAGAACAGGTTTTATTTTTGGGTTTTTTGTTTTTTTTAAATTTCCAAACAACACAGGATTGGCTTCCTGTGACATCAGTGCCCACCTCAGAGCTTTGGTGCTGCCAGTGGATGACCAAGGGTGTCTGGAAAGTTCCAGGGTCTAGGTAGGGATGTGTGAATAACCCTGAGTGCTCCCAGGCAGGGGATGAAGAAACTGTGTACAGCCAGGTTTTTTCTCACACCAATTCTGTCCCAAACACATTCTGGGAGAAAATGCAGCATTTCAGTGACTCCCAGTGCCATGTTCTGACTGGGAAGGAAGAAGCCCAGTACTAATTGTGGATTTCCCCTCATCCCTTCTCAGCCAGGGAGCTGGAGGAGGAAGGGTTGGTGGTGGAGATGAAACCAGGAAATGTCTGCTGGGACCAGTGCAGGGAGCTGGGAGCTGTGCTGGTGGTTCTGGCAGGTCCTGCTCCTCCCAGGGGTTCAGAGCTGGGTGCCAGAGTCTGAACTGGACCAGTCCCCCCAAGGCTTCTCAGCCCAGCCTTAGGCTCGACTTGTTGCTGCCATCACTGGGTTTTAATTTTTTAATTTTTTTTTATTTTTCCTCTCCTTTGTTTTCCCACCTTTTTCTTTTTTCTGTGTCTTGAAATAGATGGGAAAATATAATCGTATCCCATGAGATTCTGAGAGAATTAATTGCTAGTAAAAGCATGTTAAGAGCTTTTGATGACTGAAGTAATTTGCACTGACACAGGGGCTGGTCGGGGCAGAGGGAAATCTGAATCTCAGGGAAAAAGGAGTTTCTGGAACAGGGAGGCCCAGTAAGGAGCAGAGCAGAGCCTTGCTATGCTGGGGCTCAAAGGGCTTCTCCTTGTTTTCAGGGTGTCATTTTTAAAATGGGCTTTTTTGAGTGAATTACAAGCTGGATCATCCCAAAGGTTGTTCTGGAATGCTGAGCATCTCCTCTGGTTCTGTCACCAAACTCCACTGCCCTAAGAGAGGAAAAAGAGAGGAAAAGTCTCTTCGTGGCAAATCAGCAAGTTTCTTTGGACTGCAACCACCTAATTAACTCTTTTTTTTTTTTTCCCTCAAACCTGAACTTTAAATATCTGAGGGGTTTTATTTTGAAGGATTCCTCTTTTTCACGGCAGCCAAACCGTATCTCACCTTTAGCCACACAGATGTGGCCGGTGAATTTCTCAGGCTGTGCTCAGATAAATGAAAGTAGAGCATTGGGTAAAGCAGGTTTTTAAATAGAACCTCTCAGCTCTGTGGAAAGTGACCTGGTTTGAGAGTTTATTGAAAGGTTTGTAATTAAAAATTATCCTGCATGAAAGGATGAAACAGATGCTGTGAAGATGAAGCAGTTAAGGACCTTGTCATTAAAATCAGTTTCAAAGCAGTTTAGAGGAGTTTCCTGCTTTGATTACTTGAGCTGTGCTACCAGAGCTGTGTTTACCAGAATATTTGTAGCCCTGAATATTTGTAGCCCTGAACTTTTTGCTCATGGACCACTCTGAGGTGTGTCCTTGGAGGTTCTGCCAACCTTCAGATAATGGCTGAAAGCTGATTTCATCCTTGCCATACGTCTCTTTATCAAATATATCTATGACCTTTCTCCTTTCCATTTCTTGTTTGGGATTGTGCCCTGCAAACCCTTTTCCTGCCCTCTGTAGCTGCCACTTGGCCCCAGCTGACCCCTCTGCTGTTCCATTGTCCCGCAGATTCCCGATGCCCTGGGCACTGAGAAGTTCTGCAGTGACGCTGGCCAGGGCGGGGCTGGGAACTGGCTGAAGTACATCCGAGTGTCCTGCTCCTGCGACGAGCAGAACCTGGCTGTGTGCCACATCAACGAGCAGGTAACCTCCCTGCAGGGCTGCTGGGCTCTCCTGCCAGCCAGCACGGGCTGGGGCAACTGGCCAGGGGCTGCTGGGCAAGGGCAGCATCCAGGGGAGGTGGCCAAGGGATGGATCAGCCCTGGGATCAGCTAAAACCTCCAGATTTATGGTCCTGTCCCTAACTCAGCATCCTGTCCCTGATTTGTGATCCAGTCCCTGACTTGTGATCCAGTCCCCAACTCATGATCCTCTCCCTGATTTGTGATCCAGTCCCTGATTCATGATCCAGCCCCTGATTCATGGTCCAGCCCCTGACTCAGGATCCTGTCCCTGACTTGTGATCCAGTCCCTGATTTGTGATCCAGNATTCATTATCCTGTCCCTGATTGAATATCCAGTCCCAGGATCCAGTCTCTGACTCTTGATCCAGCCCCTGACTCATGATCCAGTCCCTGACTCAGGATCCTACCCCTGTATTGTGATCCAGCCCCTGACTCTGCTGGTGATGGAGAAAACCCTGTGAAACCCAGGTTATGGCACCAAACCCCTCTGGGATAGCTGGAAACCAGCACTGGAAATGGGAACCATGGAAACTGTGGCCAGGGAGGGTGGGGAGGGTGATCCTGGGGTGGAAATTCAGTTGTTGTCTGTTTTTAAGAGGAGATGAGAGTGGGAGGTGGTTTGGGGTCTGCTGAGGAGAAAGTTGAAATCTCCTAGGCAGGTTACAGCTGGTAAAGCAGTCCCTGGGTGGGGCTTTATATGGAATTAACAGGATTTTGATGATGTTTGCAAAGTTCCTTGAGGCTTAGACCCAAAAATGGATTGAAGATGAGCAATTCACATTGTGAGCTTCACAAACCTGCAGTCGAGTACAACTCAAATAGAATTTACTGTTCAGGCCTAACCTAAATGAGAAATATTGTCTTAGCAGGCAGGAGGCAGATTTGGGGCTCTGAAGAATTTTTTGGGATGTTTCCAGCTGCTCTGGTTTCATCAAACCCAGTGAATTCATAATTCCCAAGTGGCCAAAGCGCCTTTTGGATACAAACCCCTGGAACAGAGGAGCATTTGAACTCTTGGAGACTCAAAATAAAATTTCTAGGCTGCAAATTGAAGTTTTTCATCCTGGTCCTAGGAAAACTGTCCTTGGAAACACTACACTGCCAAATGTCACAGCAAGAGTGTCACACAGTGTCACAGATACTGAAGCTAGAAGAGTTGGAGGGTACAAAATGCTTTCAGAGTTTATTAGTTTTGATTTAGCTGCTGTCACCAGGAGTTGTGTGCCAATAAAAGAGGGATGGTGCAGGTTCTGCCTGGGCAGCTGAAGCTGAGCTGGGCTCTCACACCCTGGTGTGCTCCTGGCCAGGGCCACCCTGGGCTCGAAAAACCAGTCCCTTCATTTTCTCACTGGGATACATTTAGAAAATTTGTGTGGGCTTCCAACTTTGTTTCCTGTGCACCAAACCCCACAGGCTGCTGATTTTAGGGGAGATTCTGCTGGGGGCTGGTGCTGGGGGGATCCTGCAGGTCAGAGGGGAGGGATCCAAGGAGGGAGAGATCCCCAAAGGATCTCAGGGACACCTCAAACCCTCCCAAGAGTAAATCCCAAAGTCATTTTCACAGTGGCCAAGCCGTGCTGATTCTTACCTTATGCTTTCTCCTGGTGCTGCTGGCTTTAACTTCATTTATTTCACATGGGGACATATTTTTCCCTACCCCAAAGCAGGACAAAAGTTTGATCTTTCCCCTTCAGGCAGCAGGAAAAGGTTTGGGTTATTTGTAAGCACCCACAGAAAATAAAAACTTTTGCAAGAAATGATTGCCCTCTAAATAACCAAGCAGCGCTGTGGTGATAAGGGCCAGGACAAGATTTTCATCAAAATAATTTTACTTTCAGGGAAAAAAGAGCTTTTTTACATGGGGAGATGGTCTTTGAGTTTGTTTGTGTCCCCTTCTGTTCTTCTTCAGTCCTGTAACCTGGGAACAGTCCCAGGAATGCACAGAGAATTTTCCTGGATTTTAGTGAGCAAAATCTGAACCACTCAATTATTTCCCCTCTCCCCACCCCCCAATTAACAGAATAGAATATATTTAAAATGTATTTATTTCTCTATTTAGAAAGAGGTTAATTGAGACATTTCATTCACTATTTTTCATTTATTAAGCCAATTTTCACATGTAGAATAACATTAGCCAGTTTTCTTTATATTTATTCGTGCTGGAGAGGTATTTGAAAAGGAGATCCTTGATTGTTGGAGATAATTGTGATTCTGGAGGAGGACTGGAAAAAACGGTAGATAAATTATATCATTTACTAAAAAGGAAATGGTTTATCTTTTGCTGTTGTTACTCCTGCCTCAAAAAGGAAAATAGTTCAGCAGTTCAAGGGTCTATGTAATAATATATTT
>VZTT01067882.1:7124-66324 GCA_013400855.1 Buphagus erythrorhynchus
TAAAAGACAGGATGCCAGATACAGAGCCATCTTTCAGGAAACAACTAGTTCTTGTTGCTTCCTGTGACAGTGCTCCACTGCTTTTCTTTCCTGATCTTAATTAAGTAAGAATTGCCTAGGGAGAGATGTCCCATTACAGCTGTTGGAAATTTTAGTCAGAGTTGTTTGTTTTTCCATCATTTTACAAGGTAAGCAACAGCTTAACCATCTGTCTGCTCTTTAAATAAAATGAAAGGGAACAAAATCCTCTTCTCCACTCCTGTTTTTCAGTGCAGAGGAAAAAGAACAGGCAGTGGACACTGAAGACACCAGAGTTACAGTAAATGCTCTTTCTCCCACTTTGCTGAGGTCATTTACAGTCTGCTGGTGAGGGTGGCTGAAAATCTGGCATTGCAGGCTTCATCTTCTGCCTCTCCTGTCACTCCTCCTCACAGACCCACTCACCTCCTTTTTCTCCATCTTACATTTTGTGTCTCTTCTGTTCTGCAGGAGTAAGTTTGCTGATCCCAGCGGGAGCCGTTCCACAGGGGAGAGTCTATGAAATGTATCTGACAGTTCACAGGAAGGAGAACATGAGGTAAAAAAAACCCTGCATTTATTTCCTTGTGCATTAATAGAGGTGGAAAATGTAGTAACTGACGACCTGTGGTAATAATGCTTATGCAAAGCCTACTGCATTGAAGCTATTTGCTGACCTGGAGGTAAACACAAGCAAAGCCAAAGATAAACTTTGCCACAAAACCAGCTCAGACATTTGCTTTCCTAACCAAGTGCTGCACTCTGCAGCAAGCCCTCAGGCCGGGGGGATGCTAAATTGTAGAGAAGCAAGGAAAATATGCCAGCATGAGTTTGTGCAGCAGAGAAGGTGTGAAGTAACCTCTTGATAATGACCTGTGCTGCAAAGGAGAAGGGAGCAGAGGAGAAAGGTGATAAATCATCTCAGTGGAGGGACAGGTGCCTGAGCAGCTGACTTGGAAAATCTCCTCTCCTGTTTGAGTGAAGGTGAATTTTTATTTTACCCTTCATGGGCTTGACGAGTCCATGCAGAGGATGGAGCCAAAGCTTTTGGTGTCCTCCACCTCCTTGCTGCTTAGCCCCAGACACTGCATGCCAAGGGCACCCAGAGCTGATGCTGGGATGACCACTGTTGTCTCCTGTTACCTGAATGTGTGGCTAATTCATATTCTAGATCTTAATGTCTACTTGCATGTGATCTGGCAGCCTTGAAATTTAAAAAAAATTGTTTATCAAAAGGCCAAGATACCATTTGCAGCTATTTAGAAAACCCTAATGAAGAGAAAGGTGAGATCTTAGGCTGCAGAATGGACTCGTGCACAAAGGCAGAATGGCAAATGTGAAGCTGAGGCAGTCATTACACGGTGCTTTGCCTCTTTCCCTTCCTAGTAGCTAGATATGTTTTTTGGCTCAGCCTCTTAATAGCTTTTATTATGTGCTAAGCCACAGCTGTTTATACACTGTGTGATATTGAACACTATTCTTTAGCTTGGTAGTCTTTCACCCAAGCTAAAATAATCTGCTTAAAGAAAAATTAAGTAATCCTTCTACCCACCCTTTTGCATACATTATTCATCAGCCACTCTTTGAAAATAGCTAATTGCAGCCACAGAAAAAAATGTCTCTGTTCATAGCTAGTGTTGATTATATTCCTATTACTTTTGGCTGTGAAAGAGGTTTACAAACAATACTGAACAGAGTCTTTCCTGAAGAAGGAAAAAAAAATCAGATGACATCCCTTGTTATTCAGCTTTCTTAGAAATCTCCCTTTCCAAAATACCTAATTCTTAAAAAAATTATTTAATTCCTAGAAGGTGCTGTATGTGCAATTATTTTCTTTCCAGTCAGTTATGGAGGGAATCCCTGTTACTTTATTCATGCAGCTGTGGACAACTAATGTCACATACTTGTCTGATTTATTTTCTTCAAGGATCAAAAAGCTGCCTCTGCATGCTTTGTGATAGCTGTAACTCAGCAAGTCACATAGAAGGATAGGTTAACCTGTGTTGAGAAAAGCATGGCTAGAGATGTGCTGTCTGCCAAACTGAGCAAGTATGCCAAAGGACACATGCAGAAGTAAACAGAATGGTGTGAATCCTCACTTACAAGGAAGATTTTAGAAGTGATTTCTTTCCTTGGGAGAGGAGAACAGAGCAGTCTGCCTTGGGACAGCTGGGCTCATCATATTGTGGTGACAGTCACTTTCTGGGTGCACAGAGTCCAGCTGCTTATTTGATTTGTGGCAGTTTTTCAGAAAGCACACCAGGCTATTCATGCTCTTGGAAAGCAGCTTCTTCTGGGATTTAAGATGGAGCTCATTGGGTGTTGTCTACATCACTCAGAACTGAGTATTCTGCCCCCTTTCCCCAGGTGCCAAGGAGCAGAAGGGGGTGGGTGGCACCCAGCTGTAATGTTCTCCTACTGCAGGACTGGTTACCAGACACTTCACTTCTGTAGCAGAGCTAGTGCTCAGTCAAAGCTTCTTTTTCTGACTGCATGGGCCACAGATGTTGCTTCATATAATTGGAGTCATATGGGTACCACAAGTTGCTATGGTTGTGATCATTTTTTAAATCAGCTACTGCACTCTTGCAGCACTCTAGCAGAGAGTGATAGTCCCTAGTAAGGACTAGCTGCAGACATTTGCTTTCTTGGCCAGGCAGTAACTGCAGTGTGTTCAACAAACCCTGTGAGACCCTGTATTTATTTTCATGAGCACTGTGCAAATGTGTATGGGTTGAAAAGTCCTGTTGTCTGTTGATGTTGTTTGGAAGGGGTCACACAGAAAATCATAAAATGCATGTTATTATCAGAAGTGAAGGCAGAGTCTTGTCCTTGATATTACAACTAGCTCTGAGGTGAGAATGTGGTCTCCACAATGCTACCCTAGTAGAACCAGAGAAGCAAGAGAGGGTCACCACCCCAGCTCATGTATCTCCAGCAACTTAAGATCTAGCTCACACTTTGTAGAACTGTGGAACAACTTCTGAATAGTCAAGCTGAAACAGAAAATATGTTATCTCTCGGACACCTGCAAATTCCCCTTTTCCTATGTTTTCACAGTACGTTTCCCTACTTAGTATCTGAAAGCTGTAGTACAGAAATTTGAGAGACTTCACAACTCAGTAAATCACTCTTTGTGCTGCCTTGCAGATTGGTTAGGAGAGCTTTCTGAGAAAGTCTGTTTATTCCATTTCATATCCATCAAAGCATGTGAGAGCAGGAAGGTCACCCTAAAAACATTATCCTTTGGCAGTGAATTGGGGTTCTGATAGTTTGCAGTAAACACCACTTGGAGGCAGTTGTTTCCTCCAAGTGTGTCAGCATACTCATGGTACAGTGGGGTTTCTCTTTTACTGGACTGATGCTCCAGGAGAGTGTTATCCCTGCTCCTATCCTGCAAGTTCACTCTCATTCTTCCTGTCATTTGGGGCAGGATGGATGGTAGGCAGCTCCCATCTGGCCATCCTTGGCTGGTGTGTTGACCTCATGAAAAGATCCACATCCTTTATGAAGAAGCTACTGTGGGGAAAATTATATATGGGTGTGTGTTTGTACACATGCAAATACATAGATACATGTATACATATATATGTGTGTAACTGAAAAAATGACAACCCTATGAGGATATTTTACAGCTATCAGCCAGGTTTCTGTCTCGAAGCTCAGTCTTTTTCAGTGATGAGCAGATGCTCTCTTCCTTAGTCTGGGGAAGCGTCACCAACTTTGAGATTTGCAAGGAGTCCCTTCTTGGGTAGTGATTTCATCTATAAAATCAGCACATTGTGTTGGCCAGTACCTGGCAAGAGCCTGATCCCATGAGCAGCTGTGAGACCCTGCGTTTTACAGATTAAGTAATTTATTTAATTAATCTGAAATTTAATCCTAAGGATTAAATAGCATGAGTATAAACCTCCAGCTTCCAGGATTTGCTTGACTGCCTCAGGTTAAAAAACAAATCTTGCTGTGAGCTAAATTAGCTGAGCTGTGTTTCCTTCAGAAACATCTGGCAGTGGTCAGTGCTAGATGGCGTCTGGGTCTTGATGGACCACTGGTTTTATCTTGTGTGGCAGTTCCCGTGTTCCTGTGTGAACCCCTGCTGAGCTCACACAGCTTTAGGTGGAGTCATTCTGGCATGCTCTAATCAGAGGCAGGAACTGCACAAAACAAATACAGCTCTGTGAAGGACACTCCTGTATAATCCATCACACAGGAGGTGTTCCAAAGGAGAGTGGAGGTCGCTGTGCTCACAAGATTTGACAACCCTGAAGAACAGAGCAAGCAACACTCCTGAAGGTCTAGATGGAAGACACACATAAATGTGCAAATTTCAAATTAGCTACCTTAAAAGAAAAAGGATCAGGTGAGCCTTGCCAGGATTTGTATCGATGCCTTCATAATGTATGCACAGAGTTTAATATAAAGTCAAGCATCTGATCAATGATTGTGATCCAAGGAGCAATGTTGCATTTTCACCAATAAACCTTAAGCTTAGTGATGTGAAATAAAAGAAATTGAAGTCTTTCATATTTCATTTCTCCACCTTCCTTATCTCAGTTGCATAAACAAAATTACTTTGCAACTCCAGAAGACAATTTCTTGAAGTGCCAGTCACTATAATTGAAAAATTCAACTTGAAAAAGACCAGAGCATGAGCAAAAGGGGAGGGCAAACTTCTCAGAGTATTTTTCTTCTGAAGATAGACTGTCAGAACCAGGGTCTGTAGAGAATATTAAGTTTGAAACTTAAGAACACATACTAAAAAATAAAGCCCCAGCAATGAAAGGGAAAAAAAAATATCTTTCCTCTGACTTTTGGCTAAACTGTGTAGAAGGGTTGCCATCTGTTGCTATGTGATAGCCATTCCTCTCTCCCTGCTCCATCCTGTGCTTCCTGAGCTGCTGTGATTGCCTGGAGCACTGTGGCAGGGAGAGCAGTGTAGTCCCACTGAGGAGCAGAGATTTATCTAGTGGTGCTCACATCTGCTGTCTGACAGCTACCTTAATGAATATGGTCTGGCTTATTACAGGGAGACAGTTTCGAATAAGTAATCCCATTAAAAACACAAATTTGATTGTGAAGGGACCAGATATGGTGAATAAAAGTTTGTTTGCTTTTAAATATAAGTTGACTGTTCTTGATAATCTCTGAGGGATGGGAAAACATCTAAAAATATCTGAAGACCTTTCAGTTACTGTTAGTGCCTTTTAATAGAAACGCTAAGCAGTGAGTTGAATTTTAGTCTCAGATCTTTGTAAAACAAAAGAATCTCTTTGTTTTTGGAGTTATACAGCTGAGTGGCCAGTCTCCTCTACAAAGTTATCCCAAGACTGCTGCAAGCCTAAAGTGAAGCCCTTGCTGATGGGGGTTTTTGTAGGAGATTGGATGTGGGGTTCTTTTTTGGATAACAGCCTAAAAGATTGCCCACAGTTTTGATCATTTCTGCTCATAGGTTTAACTCCCTTGCTCTATAAGCTCCCCTATGTCTCTGTTTGTGCTGATATCCCACAGTCTATAGCACGTAAATCTCAGTGTTGGTCAGAACACGTGCTCCTCTTGTCTGGGATCCTGGCTTTGCTGCTGCTGCATCTCCTGTTTCAGGAGAAGGAATAAAATTGCCTGTAATGAGTGACTACACAATAACTTGTCTTCAGGGGAATTTGTTGTTTACTAATTCCATGAATTACTGTTGGTTTATGCTTTGAAGAAGAACGATTAATATCCCTTGTATAATGTATCTTGTCTACTGCATCTGTTTCTGTTCTCATTAGCTATAGTAAGGCATAATCCTTTTGTTTTAAAATGGAAATTGAAAACACTGAGAAGCGAGAAAAGATTTGTCAGGAGATTTTTGTTCTATTTTCCTGTCACTTTCCATAGAGCACCTCTCTGCTGTCTGTGCCATTGCGTTGTTTAGTCTTATTCCTCTGGGAATTTCAGGTGTTTATTTCAGAGATCTCATGGTGGTCCCTAAACACACTGCTGCTACCTGCAGGCATGTTAGAACTGGAAAGGGAATATCACTGTGATGTGCTCTGACATGCCTTGTCCCATACAACGCCAGAAATCAGATTTGCTTTTTGTCACTGCCTCACATTACACATTGATGCCTGCTGTGTTGCAGCAAGCTCACCTGAAATGTTGTTCACTTTTATTGTTTTCTGTTTTACTATGTAACTCTTTGGAACTTGTTTTGCTCCAGCCTGAGCTACTGTACTTAATAAGATTTTATTTCCTACTCATATTTCTACCCTCTCTAGAATTCTGCCATTGTTTTCTGGCTTTCACTGTTACTTGCAGTGATTCCTTATTAATTGTTACCTGTAAATATAATGATTGCGTTTTCCACATTGTGAGTAGAAATCCTGGCCTCACAGTAGTCAGAGAGAGGTTTAGCATAGGCTTTAACAGAGCTGGGATTTCACCTCAACAGTGACTGTGGCCCATTTCACACCACTGGAGAACTTCTCTGCAACTCATTACATCTCAGTTTTTAAAGGTTTATCTGTGTGAGGTGGATGTTGGAGAGTCACTAGGACCAGCAGGTATTCAGTAATTTTGTGGTGCCAGTCTCTGATGTGTGCCTGGTTGGGAATTTGGGACTGTAAAGTCAAGCATCCCCACAGCTTTTTCTGCTCTTCACTAATCAGACTGTTCTCTATCATAAATACCCAGGTCAGAACCATGCATATCTCATTCACTTGGCAATAAATCTTCTAAGTCTGGTGACAAAGATGCTGTTTATGAACATGGCCAAAAATATTAAGCCTTGATATTTTTAACATGTCCTTTGTATGCTTGCATTCACCTCCCATCTCAGTTCCTCACTCTGCAGTCTGCCATACATCCTGACTTCGTGCTCTGCATAATGTTTTGTTCTTGTTCTGATCAGCTATAAAATGTTGCAGCACAGAATCATGCCCAGTGTCCTAAAATCTGACAGTTAAAAAATTTTTGGCACAAAGCAGTGACTAAACTTAACTTTACTTGGAGACAACTTCAGACTGTATGATTTATCAGTACCATATTATTTTAATGACCTTTTCGGTTTTTGACTGCAGGCATCAGTGCTTGTCGATTTTAACTCATTTTTCACCTAAAAGGCAGCATGTTAATTTTTTTTAAGGCAATCATGATATATTCACTCCTGCATTCTTTTTGACTGCCTGTTCTGTAATTCAATCCATTAAACTATGATAGCTTGTATTTTCATTTTTTTCTTTTTCATGGGTCAGTACTTTTAGATGAAGTTAGGTTAACTAGATGATTAAGCTATAGCTGGTCATATCTGCTTTACATACATATATTATAATTTTGAGAGATCTTTCTCATAAGATACTATTTCTTGAAATTTCTTGATTTAGACCATAGGACAGGGTTCAAATATCCACCAATTCCCAAGGCTGATGACCATTAAAAACCACTTACACACTCTGAGTGTTTTTTAGGCTTCTTGTTGCTTCTTATGAAAAAAAACCCATAAAATAATATGTTATTATTACTGACTCATTTACATTATTTTATGTTTAAAATAACATAAAATAATGTAAATGAGTCAAAAAAAAAGAAGGAATGCTTTAGTGAAAAACTATCCAATCATTTATTTAGTCTGGCCTTGCAAAAAAGCAATACCTCATCTTCTTAATCTGAATCCAATGACCCTTGCAATATGCAAGAGGAGCTGGACTAGGTACTCTATCTGCTAGTGTTTCATTTATTTTGTGTATTGGTTGTTAGGCTAAAATAGCTGGCACAATACATGATAGCTGTCCAGATTGTTATACTTTACATCTTTTTTGAAAAAACATCCATATCACAGCTGTTTGTTTCCAGTCCATGGATTTTCAGAAACAATTGTTAAGCCATTTAGTAAACTCATCAGTTAATTTCCACAGATGCGTATCATCTGGATTTACTGATTTGCATAGATTAAAGTTTTTCAATGCAGACCCTTTTTTTTCTCAAATGTTACAAAGACCTCAACAACATTTGTGACAACAAGGGGTAATTTTCAAAAGTGCCTTCATTCCATTTTGAAAAAGGATTTCTCAAAAGTTTGTATTTCATTCTGTAGAATTTATGCGATAGGCAGGGAGAATTAAGGTGGACAAAATTAGATTAGTCATATGGCCATATATTTGCAACAACCAGAATAGGTGTGATAAATTTGATATCATAATAGCTTCTGTCCTGATTTGTCCTCCTTGAAAATTTTGTCTAAGATTACTTGCTCTGCTCTGCATTGGTGTGGCCTGTGAGCAGTTTTGGCTACCACAACACAAGAAAGACATTAAACTATTAGAGAGTATCCAAAGGAGGGCAATGAAGATAATGAAGGGTCTTGAAGGGAACCCATGCAGGAGTTGGCTGAGGTCAATTCATCTGTTCAGCTTGGAGAAGAGGAGACTGAGGGGAGACCTCACTGCAGTCACAACTTCCTCCTGAGGGGAAGGAGAGGGGCAGACACTCTCTGGTGACCAGTGACAGAACCCAAGAAAATGGCCTGAAGTTATGTCAGGGGAGGTTTAGGTTGAGTATCAGGAAAAGGTTCTTCACCTGAGGGTGACTGGACATTGGAACAGGCTCCCCAGAGAAGTGGTCACAGCACCAAGCCTGGCAGAATTCAAGAAGTGTTTGGACAATGCTCTCAGGCACAGGGTGTGACTCTTGGGGATAATCCTGTGCAGGGCCAGGAGTTGGACTCAATGATCCTTGTGGGTCCTTTCCAACTCAGGATAGTCTATGATTCTGTGATTACACCTATGTATTTTTTCTTTTGGTAAAGTCAAAGACTTGCAGAACAAAACAGCAATTTTGTCTCAACTAGTTTCTCTAAGACTGATGCAGATGTACTTGTATTTGTAAATGCAGCATGAGACTGAACCCTCAGCCAGAGCAGAGCACGTGTGGTCCTGTGGGCAGATCAGGATTTTAAGTGCAGATCACATTGAACGCTTTTAATTTCCCACTTGCTGGTTTCTGGATCATGAATTTGTCCTCTATTATTTAGGGAGGCAGTTGATGAGGCACATTCAGCTGTATTTGTCATACACCAGATGTCGGGATAGTTAAAGTCACTCATGCTTCCTCTTGTTTTAAGCTCCTCAGTGGTTGGTCCGGGATGGTTTGCACTTGCACACATGTGCACACACACACAGGCACACACACTATCATTTCCAAACTAAAGTGTATGTTGTGTATCCTAAATATTCATATGATTTCCCATAAGACCAATTCCTAGTGACTGGCAGGAAGCACACTGGATAATACCTGTGTTTTTAGCTGAACAGCTGGGGGTGATCACTAGAAATCTTGGGCTTTAGAAGTGTATTTTACCCTTGCACTATTCCTTACCATCCCTTCATCCTTTCTCCCTCACCAGCAGTGACACTTGCTCCCTGCAGGCATACTTGCAATAGCCATTCTAGTAGATCTGAATGCCTTTTAAGTAAAATGGAGCATCAGTGGTTTGGTGATGACTCAGAACTCAAACTGCACATCCCAGATGTGCTGTGTACCACTTTCAGCCATGCTTACATGCTTATTAGTTCAGAGTCTTCATCTCTTTGTCAGTTTTTTTTGTCCTGACAGTAAATAATTCTCACAAGTGGTGCTTACAAGAGCCACCATTCATTTTTGTGTGTTACTGTACAACTGCCAAATGCAGCAGTGACCACATTTTGGCAGTGGGTGAAATGAAACCTCTGCATACCATCTGCAAAGATCCTTCAGAGTGGAGTGTACTCAGCAAATATGGCCTGTAATTTGCTGACACCTAAACCTGCATTTTGACACAAGTGATATTTGGCACAAAAACAAGCAAAAAAAGGAAATAAATATGGATTTGGAAAAAACGGAGGAAAACCAAAACCCACCCATTTTTCTTGCACAATCCTTTTTATTTTAAGGAAGGATTTTTTTTTATTATTTTTACACACCCAAATGAACCTTCTTGTCTTTCTCAACTCACCTAATGTATCCATCTTTCTGTCTCCTTGCCAGGCCACCTGTAGAAGACAGCCAAACCCTGCTGACACCAGTGGTGAGCTGTGGCCCACCAGGAGCCCTGCTAACCCGGCCCGTCATTTTAACCATGCACCACTGTGCAGAGCCAAACACAGAGGACTGGCAGATCCAGCTGAAGCACCAGGCTGCCCAGGGACCGTGGGAGGTGAGGCTCCAGAGCTCCAGCCTGTGTGCTGGCTGCATCCAGGGCTCTCTGCTAGTCTTTTACTTGCCTTTCTGAACCTGTATTTTGGGAGTTCCATGTGAGACACATGGCTGCTACAGGCAGGCAGGAGTGCCCTTTCCTACAAGAAGTCAAAGCTGCCAAGTGCCCATGCAGAGATCTGTCTTGAGGCACTTTGGCACCTCCTAGCACTAGCAGTTTTCCATGGTGGGAGCCTGAGGTAGTTCTTTGCTAGTAGTATAGCAGGAGAATGTCCCAAGGCAGTGTAGCAAAAGGATCTTCCTCCTGTAACTAGAGCATAAAGTGATGCTTTCAGCAAGGCTGACAGAGCCCTCCTCTCCAGCCCTGTGCTCCTAGGTCCCTGCTGCCACCAGTTTGGTCTCATAATTAATTTGGCAAGGGCGCTTTCTCCTACTGGTAAGTTTAATAAGGTCAGGGTGGCTTCTGAAGGCAGTTGGGCTGACAGCAGCAGAAGTGCCATGTCCAGCATGGTCTTCAAAAGCCTCTTGTGTTTGTCCTGCTGCCTGTGGCACAGACACTTCCTCCTGCTGAGAGGAAGTGTGCAGCACAACACAGCTCTGTCTCGCCAGCTAATCTGCACCCCACAGCCCAACTAGTGGCACCACATGTGTGTTCCTTATTTGTGTCTGTGTGTTACTGGCACCTCTTCATTTTCTACCCATCCTCCTCCTGCCCTAGGCAGAGGTTGCTCTGCCAACCCTGCATACACCCTGGTGTGTGTGCAGCATCCGTGGAGCCCCTGGCCATCCTATCATCCCTTCTTCCTCCTGTCAGTCCTGGAGCAGCTCCTCCAAGCTGAGCCTCACACTCACATGTGCACACACATTCATGCACACCCCTGCAGCATCACTCGGGGCTGCACCTCCTGCCAGAGCCAGGTGCTGGGGTGGCCATGAAGCAGCACCTTGCCCTCCAAAAAGATTGTGCCACCACTGAAAACGTGGCAGGTTTGCCTCTCCTGAGACTAAGGGAGCCAAGCTTAACGCCTAATGCCAGCTGAGCCCACTCTTCTCAGCTGCCAGGTGTGTACATTGTGCTGCAGAGCTGCAGGCAGCAGGGATGAAGTGGACAAGTTGTGCTGAGCATCGTGTGGCAAGTAGTGGCTCTGCAAGAGGTGGCTGTCACCCGCTGCTGACGTTTCACTTCTGCTCCCTCTCAAAGCACCTTGTGTTGCGTGCAGGATATTACATGCGGGGTTGAATGGAGAAATTAGCAGGGGAGCTGTTTGCCTGCACGCCCAGGGTGGGGAGGTCATCTGCATTCAGGCAGGATTTTTTTTCCTCATCCTGCAGTCTCGTCACAGAGGATTATTCTGAGGAAGCAGCAGGTGATATTTCATATAGGTGTGGTATTTGGCTGTCACAGAGGTTACTTCCCTTCCTTGAGTTTTTATAACTCCTTATTGTCGTGCTTAGGAGGTGAAGGGCAGTTATTTATTCAGCATGCCTGAGACTACTGATGCTAAATCATGGTCACCAAATGATTAGTTCTGTAATATCTCTTTCAGTAAAGTCTTGGTGATATTTTCATTATTTGCCTAACTCTGCCCAGGGCTTTAAAAGCAGGAGTGCTTTTAAAAGGGGGAGTTTTCAACCTCCAACATCATCACCAGCACCCCAGAGAAACCTGCTCCCTGTGCCTACACAGGAGAAAAGCTGGAAGCAGGACTTTTAGACCTTGATTAATCTAAGGGGCAAACAGCAAGGACTTTTTGCATCATCCAGGCTTGAAAGGGGCATTGCTGCCTGAAAGGAGAGTAGCTCTGAGGGGTCACATGCTGTAACTTGGCTTCTTTCTCTCTTAGGATGTGGTGGTGGTCGGAGAGGAAAACTTCACTACTCCGTGCTATATCCAGCTGGACCCAGAGGCCTGCCATATCCTGACAGAAACCCTCAGCACCTATGCCTTGGTGGGACAGTCAATCACCAAGGCAGCAGCCAAACGTCTCAAACTGGCCATCTTTGGACCGCTGTCCTGCTCCTCCCTGGAGTACAGCATCCGGGTCTACTGCCTCGATGACACGCAGGATGCTCTTAAGGTGGTTCTTGATCTCTTGCTTGCTCTCCCTCTCCCTCCCCAGTTGTCACAGGACTGCAGTCATAGCAGAGGCTGAACCCTCTGCTCCATGTATTCATGCTCCTTGGGTTATTTTTCTTATTAGAAGAAGGGCTTGACAGCAAGCTGCTGTTTTACAGTTTAACCCTCATGCGCTATAAATTGTCCTTTACATAGGGATCTCACACTATTTTCCGTCCACCAGTCTTTTTTCCTTTGTTTACCTGTATCATATCCTGAATCCTAAGGTTTTTGCATTATTAAAAGGCCATAAGGTACACAGGGCTTCATTCGTTATTCATGTATTTTTAATGCTAAGTGCCAGCTCCCCAGAGATGGGGAAACATATAAATGCTTCTTTGTAAATAGTTGGTAATGATAAAAGAAGCTTCTGGCCCGTTAATCACTGCCTGCTTTCATACTGCTTTATTACACCTCTTCGCGTGCAGCTTTTTGTGTTGGGAATTCGCAACTGGAATAAACCAAAGCTGCTGCTATCCCTAACTGGATAACCTTACTCTCCCGGTGTAATTCACACAAATACACACTCACTGCATGCAGATGAGCAGAGAGGTAACCATACTTGCTATTTCTCTTTATAAATACCTGTATTTACACAGAAGATATCTATAATAGATGCACTCATTAAATATGTAGCTCCAACTGCACAACTGAGTTTATTAAAAGGTGAGGTTTTTCCTTTAGTTGTAGGTTGTGCAACTTCACTTCTTTGCAGCAAAGTGATTTCAAAGCCTGACTAAGCAGAGTCATCCTGCTGCTGTGCATGCTTTTGTTTCCCCAGGTCTAGGTGGGAGTTATTGGGATTTACTGTCTGGGAGATGTTTGTGTTTTTCAGGAGGATGACTTCCATCACTGAGAGCAGCACACTTGGTTGTCCTCCCTGATACTGTCTGATACTGCCTGCCTAGGCTTTGCTGACTGGGTGCTCTTGTATGTGTAAGGAAAGGCAGCAAAGTATAAGGGTTGAAGCAGGCACATGGTGACTTCAGCCTGGTTTTGTCCTCTGGGAGCTTGGTCGCTGTCACTGCATTGGTGTAACCAGCCTTTTAGAACAATTATTTTCCCTGGTCTGATTTCCCTTTCGTTTTTCCTACTACTGAGAAAAAAAAAAAAAAAAAAAAAAGTGAAAAGGATCTTTCATAGCAATCAGGCTTCAAAGGTCCTGATGGTTTTATGCCTGTGCTGCATAATACAATTTTCCATGGGTTTGACAAGGCCTGAGGTAATAATAACTGAGTTGGAGGGGCCTTGGCCAGCCAGCTAATGCAGTCAGAGCTGAGGAATCTAATTAGGAATTACTCAGGAGCTGTTGGTCTGTTTCTAATAGACTGTAGGGAGAGTTGTGTGGTAAAGTTAATCCAATTCAGTGCAACAGCAGAAGGGATCAGGAAAGGCAAACAGGGAAACCATCCTTCACCTGAGAAGCTGCAGCCAAAATCTGGGAGGGCAACAGGTCAGTCCTTGGGATCCTGCTGCAGTTAGACCCCAAAATGAGACTGCAGTTTAGTGAGGAAAGGTGAGCAAAGTCAGGAGGCTACCATCCCACTCAGTACCTACTGCATTTTTACGTCAAGTTCATGCATGTTAATTTTCTTTCTCTTTGGCATGTCTACCCCAAGACGGGGGGGCACCCATGGGGTTCAAGACCCAGCTAGCTGGTGGTTTGCAGGAGGAAAAGCACATCTACTTGCTGGCCACAGACCCTTATGAATGCATGAGTTGCATTTCTTTGGAAGTGTATGGTCTGGGGAAGGATAAGATTGAGGAAAAAGAAGCTTAGACAAGCAGTAGATGAGTAAAACAGGTGTAGATGGAAAGGCTGGCTATGGAGCACTGTGTATAAGCAGGCATGTACGAACTGGTACATACAAACCAGTGTGTAATAAACATCCCACAGCTAAGCAGTGTTGTGTAGACTCAATCTATGACTATTTAGATAGAAGAAAAAAAGGTTGGGGTATTTGGCACGTGCTTTCACAGCCGCTGGTACTGCAGCAGCCCCTGCTGTGCCGGGAGGACATCCTTGGCACTGCTGTATTGCCAGAGGGAAGGCATTCACAGGGCAATTACCACTGGGTGTGGGAACAAGGCATGCAGACAGGGCTGGGCCAGCAGATCCTGGGGTTTAGAACTATTATGGAGAGGAAAGAAAAGTTGTAAGCAGCAGGTGAAGCACCAGCTGCAACATCTCCATGTCTTGAGGCTGGCTGCCCTGGGCAAAGCACAGCAAGGGTAGGGAAGAGCAATATTCCCATATTGCATTGCCTGAGCTTTGGAAGAGCCTTTGTAGGGGATTGTGTGTATTTTTTTTAATAGACAACCAAATGCATTCTGTTATTATTTACAACTAGGAATGAGTGTGCCATATGCTGAATGTGTTTTAACAGCCACCAAAGGAAGACAAGTAGTTGCAGTATAAAGCACAGTGCAGTGTTTATCCAGCAGACTTCTCCCTCTCATCATGCAGAGTAAGCACTTGCAGCTGAGCTGCCAGCACCCGCAGTACAGTAGGAAAGTGTAATGATTTGCCATCAATAAGGGCTTAGTTATTGTGGGAGCAGCTTAGTGAGGTTCCTGGCTGTGGAGCAGCGTGGGCTCAGTGCTGATCACACATGCAGCATCCTCTGCCCCACAGGGTCCTGAGCCACCTGGATGAGATGCTCACAAAAATGCTTTTTGGGCAAGGATGAGGGGAGTTGTGACCTTGAGTGCTGGTCTCTTTTTGTAAGGCTAATTTTTGCACCTTGAAGGAGATGCCCAAGGTTAAAAAAAAAGTAAAAGAAGAAAAAGAAGTCTCTCAGTTATTTAATGTGTATTTTTCCTTTTATTGCAGAAAGGTACAGGTTGGATTGAACACTGTTGTTTGCTTGTGCCCCTTTAATGAGGAGGCCCAGGTTATGGCTGTTCTTGTGTCACGGATGATGAAGTGATGCCTTACACAGCTCCTTCTCCTAAGAAATAACTCCTGCCTTGCAGGGTGGTGAGAGACAGTGAGCAGGGTGACCACAGCCACCTCAGCATAGGACAAGCAATATGTAGTTCAGGTTTTGGCTCAGGACAACACAGAGGTGCCAGCCAGTGGGATAAGCACTGCTCCAAAAAAAGCCATATGGCAGGAACCAGCCAGCACGTTTGAAGGGCTATGCAAGTCATGGCTTCAAATTAATTCTGAATTAATTAGCTGAATGGCATGTGAGAATCACAGGCTGCTTAGCATCCTCCAGTTAGAGCATGTGGAAGGGCTACAGTGGCCCAGAGTGGCTACCAGAAGTGGGATGTTGAAACTAGACCCACAGATCTGGTGAGTGGGATGGTGCAGCATCACGCTGCAGTTTTCCCCCACAGTAATGCAGCTCCCAGGGCTGGTGCAGCACGGGCAGGAGCAGTTTCTCAGCACCCCTGCCCCACATGCTTGAGAGGTGGCATCTGCAGTTAGCTCACACAGTTCCACAAGCCATCTTCTGAACCTTCCAGGGAGGTAATTGGAACATAATGAAGATCTATAGTAATCAGATAATTGCTATTGATTGCTCTTTAGACATCTTGATGAAGTAATTAGGTGGCACTGGAAAGAAGCTGGAACTGATTCATTGGCATAACCTTAATCTGAAAGATTTCCTGATTTTGTTTCTTTTCCTCTAATGTCCAATAAAGGAACGTTGTTTTAGCTTCAGGATCTGCCAGATGCTTTTCTTATATGCATACTACCTCCCTTAATGTGGTCAGGAGCAGCTTAGCTAAAATGAGGGCTCCTTTATTTGGCCTGGGGCAGAATCCCAGTTTTGTGTGCCCCTGTATTCCTTGAGCATCTCCACTGTGTGATTGTCTTTGGCCTCATGAGACTGGCTGGCAGTTGACTCTTTTAATTAAATGTGACTGAGATTGTCTATGTTGGTTTCTAATGGGGCTCACAGAGGTGCCTTTATACTTGCTTCTTCCATGTGGTCCACAATTAGGCTGCTTGTAGGAAACATTCCATTGTGGTCTTATTAATTACAAGCTTACATTTAGCCTCATAAAATGACCAGACTCTTTGCTTGGTAGCTTTTAATCACATGATCAATATTTCAGTAGCCCTGAACCTGTGTATTTGTATGAACAAGATGCTCCATCACAGTGTCTTGCACTGTTTCCATGCCATCCTGCTGGACAGTGTCAGGGTAGGTATCTCTTATTCCCTGTGGAGATATCTCCTGCTCTGTCATGGGGAACTTTGTCAGGAGGCCATGAGCTGACAGACCAGTGGTATGCACTGGTAGGTCCCATGCCAGCAGGACCTGCACAAATAAGAGTTTCCAAAAACAAGATAGTAAAGCTACCATTAGATATCCAGTTTGATGAGCAACAGAGATTGATCTATTTCTATTGTCAAACAGTGACTGCATGCAAAGTCTTTGCCTTTCATTTAATAGTACAGAATCGAGCTTCTTCTTATAGGACGTGAGAGAACACTGTGTCTCCCAGAGGAGAGGTGCCTGCATCCCTGCTAGCTGCTGCTGGATGAAGGAGGTGGGAGGGTTATAATCAGATCAACTAATGCAGTTTCAGTTCACAGGGACACACAATTCCATGCGATGCCTGTGTATTTTTTAAAATTTGTATTACACAAGTTACAGCATCTACAGCACACAAACTTGAGGTCTCAGAATACTAGTGTGCTGTCTTGATGAAACCTGACCACTTTCTTCTTTTTATCCCAATACTGCAGGAGGTCCTCCAGCTTGAGCAGCAGATGGGAGGGCAGCTTTTGGAAGAGCCTAAAGCTTTGCATTTCAAAGGAAGCACCCACAACCTCCGTCTGTCCATTCATGACATTGCCCATTCTCTCTGGAAGAGCAAGCTGCTGGCTAAATACCAGGTAAGCAAAACAAAACCTGCACACTGAATGCTAGCAGTGAAGCTTAAATAAATACTGTCACACGCAGGTGTGTTTAAGAATCACCAGGAGTCAGGCTGTAGTTCCATGGACATTTTTTTCCCTGGATCATTTGCAGTCACATTAGCATGGATCCTGCAGTCCGGTCACATTGCATCTACACCTTGGTCCCACATCCCCCCCAGCTATACTTTTTTGCTTTCCTCCTGCAAGGAAATTCCCTTTTACCACATCTGGAGTGGATGTCAGAGGAACCTGCACTGCACCTTCACACTGGAAAGGTTCAGTCTGAATACCCAGGAGCTGGTGTGCAAACTGTGTGTGCGGCAGGTTGAAGGAGAAGGACAGATCTTCCAGCTCAACTGCTCTGTCTCAGAGGTAAATGACATTTGTGTACTTTTCTATCCAACTGCAGGAACATGGGATGGCTAAGAAGGTAAAGTCTTTTCCCTTGCTACCTCTTTAGTGCTTTCCATTTTGCTCCTGACTGCTAGTATGGACATAAAGAATAGATTAAGTCGTTGCTTTGTCTCTCCTGTTGCATTTTTCCTTAGTTTCTCTCATCTGTAAGGAAGCATCCCTCCTTCAAGGGTGGGAGGAGAGCAGCTTTGGTCTCTCTACTAGTGCTGCCTTTCTGTGTCTATGTGGAGGAGCTCTTTTCCTACCATGCCCTACAACATCTCATGAAGCTCTTATGGTCCTGTTTCCTTGGCAGTCCATGACACTCTTCATGCCTGACAATTCCCTGGAGAAAGAGAAAAGAGAATTGGAAAATGTCAGTGCTGTGTGTTCCATGAGCCACTCCCCTCTGATCCCCTGTAATAGCTGCTGTGCAGTAGGAAATATCAGATGGTCTGGTTGCAGTAAACTTTTCCCCTCATATTTTGCTACTACTACAAATCCTGATTCTGGCTTTGGCAATTTTTCTTTTGATGGCTGACATTTTCCAGAAGAAATACTATCATAAGTTTGGGGACATCTTTGCCAATGCTGTGTAGCACCTGAAGAATTTTTGCTTCATGGGGCAGTCAAGATTGGGGCTGAGATTGAACAATAATTCAGGTGTGAAGTGGCATTGACTTCAGAGAATGTGCTGACGGGTTTTATCCTTGGTACCCTTGGCAGCTACAAGGAGCAGACTCTCAGGCAGCAATTAGTGCTGACTGGCTTGGGGAAGGGCTGTGAGAGCAGAGACAAAAGTTACTTGTGCTGTAGGGCTCTGACAGTGAGCACCATTACCCATAACATCTGCTTGGTTAGTGGGTGTAAAGTTACAGATTCATCTGGGGACTGCACAGCATTAAGGACAGATGGTAAAACAAGCATCATAAACAATTATTGTAATAAGTGCCGCATTGAGGTAATCACTAATTTAACCTCACAGAGAAAAGAAAGAACTGAAAGTAACTTTAATGAAATGCAAGTATACACTATAATCATCTTCAGCTGGTTGTGTGTAATAGGGCCTGGTAATAGATTCAGAGGGAACAGGATAATATTCTTGTCTTGTGCTGTGATCCTATCCATCAAGGATGAATAGAGGGAGTGAATAATACTACTGCGATCAGGGCTGCCTCCTGCAAAATTACCCTTCATTGTTGACACCTTGTGGTATTCCCAAACTCCAGCAAGGAACAGGAGGACCTTGGGCTGCTAAGAGCTGGAATATAGGGTCAACTAGGGAAAAATCCTATAACTCAGAGATTTGATGAAAGGGCAATCACCTGAAAGGGTAATAGCTGCAACTTGGAAACCAATGTATGCCTCTAGAAGCGTGATAAAGACATCAGACCAGGGACCATAGCTCTGGTTCCTCATATTTTCTTCTGAGGTTAGGCTAGTGGTATCCAGCTAGGGGTTAGGCATTGCAGGACTGTGCTGGCATCTTTCCTTATTGCTAGATCTGTCTCTCTGCCACTGTCACCCTGCAATAAAAATTTAGTAACACAGTTTCCTGCATCCTCCCTTGATGGGCTTTCTTTTTAGTCCCCAGCAAAGGACGTAAAACTTCTGCAGATTAAACTACCTTATACTGGCTTTATACAGTCTCTACCACTGGGACTTCAAAAATACAAATGCAAGTGAGTGCCAAAACACACACATTTGCAAAGCAGGAGGAAAATTGTGATAAAGGTCTCCCATGATTCATTTTTGAAGCCCTGTTTTTATCTTGTGCTGTTGATACTCACACAAAAGAGCCACAGGGCAATGCTACAGATACCTGGGCTCTTTCTGCAGCAATCCTGAAGCCCCTGGGGCTGCAAACCACCTTGAGAGCCAGGGCAGCACCTGTGTCCTTTGGCCCAGAATATAAAGAAAGGGTTATCTGTCTGCAATGCCACTGCCACCACCCTACTGCCACTTCCAACCTCCCAGTGCAGGTGAGCCTGCAGGCAGCATCAGCAGCAGACACATCATTTTCCTGGCTCTTGGGCAGTGCCTGCTGCCAGGTTCTTGGGCATTGGGGTTGGGACAGGCAGTGATCCAGGGCCTTGGCACCCAAGTACAGATGCCACATTCAGCATGTTAATTGAGGACATTACAGAGTGGCGTAAACCTTCCTTGGTTAGAAATTTCACTGATTGCCTGAGAGAGAGTGGAGGCAGAAGGTTTAATTCTGTGCATTGCTCATGGACACTGGCTCTCCCCTTTCCATTTCTGAATACATTTTTGGGGGGTAAACCAGAGATTGCACAGGACTGTGAGCATCTCCATTAAAATCCTTGGGGGGTTTGTGATTGTAGCTTCAGCCAGGAGCCACCTGGCTTTAAGACTGTTTCAGGTACTACAGCTCCTTCCCAACAGCCAATTTGATATGAAGCAACAAGACAGTTCACAGAGGAGAAAACAAATTGACATTTAATGACAAGTCATTAGCACGAGTGTTTCTGGCTGCCTGGCGCTGTGGTCTGGCAGATGGGGAGGAGAATCAGCTCCCCCATTCCTACTAGAAAAGAATACCAAATTATGAAATAGACTGAGCAGCATTAGGGAAGAACCAACCATGTTTGCTGCTTTTGCCATCATGGTCCCTGCAGGACCTCGCTGTTCCTAAACAAACCCAACCATCCAAATTGACCAGCTATAATTGTCCCACCAGCTACCATGCCTGTGGGTACTAAATCCATCCAGGCCAAGGAGAAGCCAAAATCCTTGCCCAGAAGAGCCAGCTGCTGTTATTCCCAGTGGTGTTAGCAGTGGTGTCATGGGGACCCCTCCAGCTGGAAGGACCACATCAAAGAGCATCAGCACCACACCTGCAGAGGACAAGCTGGCTTTGGAGATGGCTTTTCCCTTGACATGCTTGCTGCCACGCTGCCTTGGAGCACAGCACATGTCCTGGGGAGAAGGGGTGATGCCTGCCCCCCACCTACCCCACCCCTGCCCTGAGCACATGCTCTCCATCTATTTCCAGAGTCAAAGCTGCATGAATATGAGGACTCAGCTTGTGCCTGGGGTGGTACTGACTGTGTCTGTGGTCTGCACAGCATGAGAGGCTTCAGAGAGCTTGGGTACTGCCAGAGGGATGTCAGGAGTGTGAGCCTGGTGCTGGCTCGGCGGGACACTGGGGGCTTAGGAAGATTCTGGGAAAGGGGTCTTGTCAGCCATGCCAGGAAAGCCCAGCTCTGCTCTAGTATTAGCAGCTTGCTCTGAAATGTGTCAAAGTGACTCCTTCATTATTTCCAGTAAGCGATTAATTAAGCTGGCTGTTTTGTCCAGCTATAGAAATATTCACCTGTTGGAGTCAGCAAGGCAGGAGTGTATCTGAATTCTTCAGAGAGAAATCAAAGTGTAGGGATTGAATTAAAACCTTTGGATGGATTGAAGTATGTTAAGCCACTCACACGTAAGGTAGAGGTGTAAGTTAGTGTGTTAAGCCACTCACACATAAAGTAGAGGTATAAGTTTTAGTATAAGCAAACAAGTAAGAAAGTAGAATGGGTTTTAAGTGCTTTTAGTAAGTGAAAAGTCTTAGAGGCCAGTGTAAAAGCTCAAGTTCTAGTGAAGGTTGAAAAACATAGTCTTAGATACTAGGGGTTCCATGGAGGCTCCAAGAACATAGTTTTAGACATAACAAAGCTATAGTAAGAATATTACTTATATTTTTCAAATAGAACAAGATAGACCATATGTGTAGTTTATACGTAGCCTGGCGTGCTAAGAAACTAGAATTCTAATAGATTAAAAAGTGGTGGTCTGAGTTTGTGTCTTAGCTTGTTGCGAAGTTTCTATATAAAAACATGCATTAGAGAGAGCTGGTGCTTTTTGCCATTTGCTTTTGCTTTGCTCTGCTCTCTTGCCACCATCATAAACATCCAAGAAAAAGTCAGGAGCTGCTGCAGCTTCATCAGCCCTGCTGGGGCCTCCAGAAGCAGCTTCTGCTTCTGTTTAAGACTCTATACCAAAACTTAGCATGGACTTTAGCATCTGTAACTTCTGCTTTTGAGACTAATGTGCTTCTACAATAAACAACTTTATAGCAACTATTAGCTGCTTAACTCATTTAATAAAACAAATGTTTAATAAAAACAAGTTGGTGCCAAGAGCACCAAAGTTCTAACCCCACATTCACCCTCAAAAAAAAGAGGAGGAAAAAAAACCTTTTGTCTACCCAAAGCTGAATATAAATATTTGTTTTCCAGTGGGCTAACATGTTTATGTTAGTGTTTACTAGATTAGCAGAGGGCTGCAAGTAAAAGCCCAGAGTCTCAGAGGATGTCGTTCTACAGTTGTCTCTTCACTCACTAACAGAATTGATGGGTTGTTCAGGCTTTTTTTCTGTGTCTCCAATCTCAGGAACCTACTGGCATTGATTATCCTCCCATGGACTCAGCGGGCACTGTCACCACCATCGTGGGGCCCAGTGCTTTCAGCATCCCCCCCCCGATAAGGCAGAAGCTGTGCAGCAGCCTGGATGCTCCGCAGACCAGAGGCCACGACTGGCGCATGCTGGCCCACAAGCTGAAACTGGACAGGTGAGCAGGGTTGCCCACACGGGGGCAAGCAGGGAAGCTCCTAGGGAGGGGGGTATGTGCAAAAACATCCTGGTGAAAGTCCCACTGAAAGCACATGTACAGGCTGGTCAGGCTGACTGCACAGGGGATGAGCACCTTGACAGCACCAACAACGGGAATGGGTTGAAATCATATAATTTTGGTAATTTCCATGCAGCTCAAAAAAAACAAGTTTCTTCTTGGCTCATTGCAGGTACTTAAATTATTTTGCCACGAAATCAAGTCCCACCGGGGTGATCCTGGATCTCTGGGAAGCCCAAAATTTCCCTGATGGCAACCTGAGCATGCTGGCAGCAGTTCTTGAAGAAATGGGAAGACACGAAACGGTTGTTTCTTTGGCAGCAGAAGGAAATTACTAATGCAGCCTTGGCATGACCAGGAAGGACAGACACAGGGAGCGGTAATGCCCTGTTATTACAAACAAGAATTGAAATGAAAACCCAGACCAATGAGTTACACAAGAGACGTTTCAGAGAAGAAAGCAAACAAACAAAAAAAAACCAGCCCTGACCTTCACACATGCTCTCCTTGTACATTATCACAGGATCAGAAAGAGATCATGCAAAGTTGTACCTTGAAAATATAAATCAACTTAATGTTCCTCTCGGCTTGGCTGTACACTGCTTGGTACAGGTTTTTACAGTTTCCTAGGAAACGCTTTTTATTGCTATCCAGATATATGGATAAACTTTCTTAACAATCCCAGTTTCTATGGATGTTGTTTACATCAAATTCTGGACAGGGGTAAGGAAACTGTCCATGGCTCTTTATATTTTTTGTTTAAAGCCATTGTAGACAAGGCTATGGACAGTTGGTTGTGGCTATTTCAGCTTATTGGTTTCTGGTGAATTCAGATTTTGGCTACAATTCTGCACATTGGCTGTCTCGCAATGAACCTCCTGTCATTGTTCTGTTTCCTAGACCTACTTGTAAAAAAAAAAAAAAAAAAACAAACAAACCAAGAGTATCAGAAGGTGCATCTGGAAAGCAGGTACTCTGGCTGATAAGCAGGAACACACAAAATGTTCCCTTTCTTCCCCAAGACAGTCCCACTCAGCCTGAGTGGAGAATAGCTCTAAGACAGTGGGGAATGAAGGATCTGAGTTAATTTTCAATTCACACCCTTTCCATCCCTTTGCTATATGAGGGGCAAGATATGCAATTCAGAGTGGTTGGAGGGGAGGGGGAGAAACCCAGAAAAAAATTTAAAAAAGAAGTTGCTATGATAGTTATTTACTGATTAGTATCTAGTGCAAGGATTATAATGACTATGATTATTACCATTATTACTTTATTTCTAATATTGTCAGCAGCAGAATTAATAATTTCTGGTTTTATGAAACCTGTTGTCCCCTCCCTGAAGGTCTTTTAAGACATGTCCTTCTCTATGCTGTTTGTCCTTCCCTTTGTCATTGTACTCCTCCTCCAAAGTCCCTTGCCAGCCCACAGAGGCTGCTCGCCTCATGTTAGCATTGCTGTGCTCCATGCCCAGTGCCAAGGCAGCATCAACTGGTGACACTCTACTGATCTTCACCCACCAAGTGTCTGACCCTGGCATGTTTTGCACCACCCTGGTGCCTCCAGGTTGCTCCAAGAAGCAGTCCTGTCCTGAGGTGGCTGTGAACCAGAGATGGCCTCCCAGTCCAAATGCACGCAGACCCTGGTTCCTGACCACAGGTGCAAAAGCATGTGGAGGCACTGACATCCACCACCTGATTTGTGCATCCAAGATGGGCCTCCATCGTTTTTGCTTTGTTTTGTAGCGTTCTAAGAGCCAGAAGCTCTTGTTAGTTCCCCACAGAGCTGCAGGTCTCACTGAAACCCCCCACCTCCAGCAATGCTTACTGTGCCAGGGCTGCTGACAGCCCAGCCCTCTCTTGGGTCACTTCTGTGTGAGGTGCACTTGATGGATCTCCATGGTTATTCCCAGGCATTGCTGCAGCCAGGGAAGCCTGTGTTCCGTGGGCCAGTGCAGGGCAGTGGAGTGGTGAAGGTGAAATCCCATGTGCTGCAGTTTTGCTGCCTTTGCTGCTCCTGCCACCCCTGCTGCCTGGGCAGGGCAGTGCAGTCCTCGATGGCCGGCCAGGGAACACTTGTCCCTCTGCAGCCCTCACAAAACAGGTGAGGTGGGAGCTTTGCAAAAGGAGCAAACCAAAACTGGTTGTCACTGCAAATGTATTTTGTTCTGTTCTGTGAAAATTCTGACTTTGGTACATGACAGCACATAGGATTGCAGTAGTTTTACTGCTGACTGGGTGTCATTAGTGTCTGGCACAGAAAGGCTTTCTGCCCCAACCTGTCCACTCCAGGTTTCCAGCCAGGCCTGGGTTATTGCTGTTGTGCACACATCATGCCCCTGCCCACATACACATTACCATTCCATATGCTTCCTGAGACTGAAGTTAGATTGTTCTCTTTTGTGATTTTGGTTTTGCTTTCCCCAAGGCTTTCCAGATTGCACCTTTGAAGGTAACTGAAAATGTCATTGGTCAAAATGAAAAGAAAATTTAATCTGACCTCTTTTTCCATTTCACATTTCCATAGGCTTGTCACTTTTTGCTTATAATTTCTCAGTTCCCTGACCAGTGAGTTAGGTTTTGATTGACAGCCAGGCAGTGAGTACAAAAAGTTCCCTTCCTTGTAAGAGGTAACCAGGCAGTTTGCAAACCAGCATTTCAGTCAAAACTGGAGACCAGAGGATGTGCATTGTAACTTTCAACATCTGTGTGCATTTTGCTTGTGTAAGCCCCACTTTCTCTTAATGTGGAGATGCCATGGGCATCCTCTCAATGAACAACCATCTTCCTTTTCACCTTGGGCATCTGGTGCAGCCCACTGCAATACCAATGGAAATTTTGCTTTCAGCTTCTGGAGGGCTGGACTGGGGCTTCCAGCTCTGCCCTTTCTTCACATCTTTTACTTACCTTAGAGGGCTAAAATGGCTTTTAAAGGTAGGTCTCAGCTTTTCTCCCTGCCATGCCATCTTTAGGTGTAACCAGTTGTGTTTAGTTTGTGCTTCTTCACCTTTCCCATGTGTCCTTCCTTGACTCCTCTTCCAAGGCAGGTGCAGGAGATGAGCCTTTGGCCTTTTCAGTCCAGTCTGTGTTGGTTGATCCCCAGGTTTGCTGGTGCTCTCCAGCTCTCAGATTTTTCTAGGTGGGCAGCATGTGCACCCTTCTCACCAGGATCAGAGCCACAAAGTCTCTCACATTTATCTGTACTGCTGTGAGTTGATGCTCCTTTGGCCAGACCTCTGACCTGCGTTCTGATGCCTTCTGCAAGAGAAACAACTTGCAGATGAACAACTTTCTCACAGTGTTCTGGGGCATTTTCCTTTCACAGCATCACAGTAAAGAGGATTTATTGCGAGGAAAAATGCACACTCTGATTAAGAGGAGCATCCACAGAATTGGCTGGAGCTCAAGAACGTAACCCTTCATCACTGAACATGACTTGGGCAGCACCATGACTGTCACTGGGTGGTGAAGCTGCTGTTCTTCCAGCCCAAAACCACCTGCAATGCCCTGCTGCAATCACAGGCTGGATGGTTTCTCCAGCACTGGCTCCAGAGGCCTCTGCAGGCTCCCAGCACAGCCCCTTGGGCTGCCTCAGCCCTGGCAGGGCAGGGAGCAGCAGGGGAAGGTTCCTCCACAGAGCCACAGCTCATCCCAGCAGCTCTGCACCCATTCTTTGCCACTGCTGTTAACAGCATCTCCCACCTCACCTCACTTTACACTTCCCTGCATTAATTTTGCTCAGTTTTTTCTTTTTTTCTGGGGAGAGTGGCAGTGGCAGAGCTCTGGCTGGTGGTGGTATTCACAACAGCATCCCCATCCTGCTGCCCCAGGGAGAGCAGGCGGGAAGCAAGGGCAGCCAGATCGGCTCGGGATATTATTTTTGGTGGGAGAAAAGCCAGCAGCAGTCCCTGTGCCTGGATTGCATGGACACAGTGCCATCTCGTGGGGCTGAGCCCGGCTCCACCGTGTCACTGCCACCTTGTCACACAGGGAAAGGCTTCCTGTGGGGTAGCTCTGACAAAGACCTTTGGCAGGCAGAGCTGACTCTTAAAAGTTGTTGTAAGATTTTATGTCAGGTGAGCACATCTGCTTTAAGAGAAAAAAAAAAAAAAAAGGAAAAAAAAAGGCTGGAGGCTTCTTATCCTCCAGTTATTACTATTTTTTACAATGCTTTTCCTTTTAGTTGTTCGCCTTTGGCTCTGTACTGGAGCAGTTTTGCTGCTCTTCACACCATCTCTTCATTACATGTTGATCTCTAGCGTTATAAATAGTATATATATTATATAAATATATATAAAATATCTACTGACTTCAAGGAAAACCTTTAATTTCTGAGTAAGAAACATTATTGGAGGCAGTCCTTTTCACCTTATTTTTTTTCTTCAGTTCTTCTTGTGTTGTGTTCTTGTAAAGGTGACTGTCAGTGTATAGGGTAAGTTTGGGGTTCGGTTGGGTTTTTCTCTTTTTTTTTCTTAAATTTATGATCACAACTGATCCACTGTGTCTCGCTAAACAGTGCAAGACCTAAGTGCTGTTTCAGTGGATCTTGAAAATTTTGCAGTAGTGAAGGTGTCTCCAGTCAAGATTTGCTTTATTGGGAGACCAAAACTTTTTTCTGTCTCGCTGGCAGAAATGCAGACACTCATGAGACATGTTGGAGTCTGCAATACCCACAGGGCAAAACATGTCCATTCCTTGGGTTTCCTGCTATTTCAGTTGCTTACATATAGAATAAATGTATTTACATGCTGTAAGCCTGTCATTGTGGACAGTGTCCTAATGTCTTGTATTGCTACCTACAATAGTTTCTTTTCAGTTCTCCTTTTCTTCTTCTTTTGGGGGCAGGGGGCATGGGGAAGGGAGGGGTGGGTGGGCCTTAGACCCTTGTATGCTCTACCAAGTGGTTACCACAGCTCTGAGGTTTATTTTAAACACAGTAATTTTGTTGAGGTTGGCTTGTTTGTTTTTTTTTTTAATCTTGTTTCCAGGGCACTTTGTAAACAATCTTACTGAGTGTTCAGAAGTCTTTTCAGGTATTGCTGTGGCTCTCACCTGGCCATGAAGTAACTCACTTTGCAGGCTGGCTTGGTTAATATGAGGTGGTGCAAAGACACGAGTGGTTTGTGAATAGAAACCAAACCTTTGGCTCTTCTCCCACAATGACTTCAATGAGTTACTGACTTTGGGGTCACCACTGCAATCCATTCCTGGCTTGTGTGTAAAACCTCGAGTCCATAAAATGAGCTGCACTGCAGATTTTTAAACGCTGAAGCACATACCTCAGACATCCTTTGGAGTGGGACAGAAAGGCAAAGTGTGTGTGTGTACATACAAAGAGGAGAAAACAAAGGACACTACCTGCTGGACGCTTTTAGCTCTCATGTTAGGTATGGGCATCCTCTTATTTTACCAACTTTTGTATGGGAAGATAAAGGTTAAAATTCAGTGCAAGGTCAAATAGGCAATATGTCAAAAGCCAACAGAGTAAAAACTGGCAAGTAACTGGAATTGGACTTGAACTAAAGCCACGGAAATGAAGCCTCAAGTTTGGTAGGCCAGGCTCCTTACTTGAATAGGAGCATTTAGTTTATTTACTTATTTGTCCTTTAAACTTTATCCCTGCTCCCTGAAATCTGAAAATCCCTTATCTGAAAGTCCTTTGATAAACTGTCTGTACAAAACAAGCAATGATAATCCAGAGTTCCCACAAGCCTCTATCCCAAATAAGTATTTCATGTTTTCTGTCGTGCTGGTTAAATGTATTTGTTAGTGGTTCACTCTCCTCAACTGCTGACAAAGAGATGAATTGCTATGTGTGCTGCACCCTGGGCCTGCCCTCTGCTCCCAAAGCATTCCATGTCAAGGCAGGTGAGTAGCTTCAGGAGCCTGTGAGGAAGCAGGATGTAATCAGGAGGGTCCTCCCACATCACTGATGGGATAAGAGCCCTGAGATGAGAAAAGCTTGCACAGGCCCCAGAGTTTCTTTGGCTGCTGCCAGCTGGCTCCGGCTACCACTTGCCAGTAAATCTGGGAGCTAAATACAAATAAAAAAGTAAAATTGGTCTGGAAAGTAAACAAAATATGAAGGAGAGGCAAAACACTCTTCTCCCTGCAGATTTTTCAAGGTACCTTGCAAAAACACCCGAGCCGAGAGCCAATAACCCAGGGTGTGTGACACAGCTGAGACAGAGAAGTTGAGGCATTACTGTTTTCACACATCTGTGTGACAGACTGTTTTTGCCTCTCAAACACTGTTATTGTTGTAGAGGAAAAAAAATAGGAATAAAAAAAAAAAAAGATGGTATCTTCAGTACCTTTCCAATGCAAAGGAGGGCCAGTAGGAAAAGAAACATCTGTGTGACCCAGGGGTATCACATTTCTCCCTTCTCTTCCCTTGTCACAGCTCTACCGGGGTTCGTGGGATTTGTTTTCTTTGCTATTCATATCTGGAGAACTCTTTTGGTTATGATTTCCCTATTGCTGTATCTTCTATGCAATTCCTTTTCTAAAGACTGACTTACTACAGGAGAAGTGCTAGCCATTGCATTATTTGTATTGCTGTACAGTGGAGGTGTGGTTTACTAGTTCTGAGTGTGCCTCTTACCCCCCTCCCTTTTTCTCCTTCCCTCTGTTTGTAAATGCCTGCATTTATTCTGTCAGCCTGACATGTACAAAGTGTAAGAAAGAATTTTTAAACAGGTAATAAATTATATTTATAAGCAACTGGAAAAAAAATACACCACTGCCTTGTGTTCAATTGTATAGCTCCTGGGAGCTTGGAAGTGGAGTCTTTTACTTAGTTTCTTCTTAAAAAAAATGAAAAAATCTCCTCAAAAGAAATGTGTCTGCACGTAAGAACTGTGGGATTTAGTGGCATGCCAGGGGCAATGTGCAGCAAGCACAGGGCTTTGTCACCTGGATGTGCTCAGGTCAAGGGGGCCGTAGAAATGCTGCTGGAGAGTAACTGCAATGCCACTCAGCACAGACGGTCTGGAGCAAAGCAGGAGGGCTGCAGGGGCTGTGCAGCTCAAGGGAAAATTGCTGTTATTTACACACTTCTCTGGAAATAACCAGCAAGGCAATTAAACATTAGGAAACCCTGAGCTGGATCTGCAACACAGCACTGCAGGATGAGAACAGTGCTCCAGCTTTAAGTAGAAATTCTAGAAATACCTCACTAGATGTAGAGTTACATACCCCATGTCTCAGCATGAAGCAATGCCATTTTCAGCTGATGCTGGGTATTTAGGCTGAAACTTTTTCACCTGATGCATGGGGCTGGGAATTCTAGCTTCAGTCTGTGTGGAGATGACTCCTGTTCCTCTTGTACTATTAAAAATAGTAGTAAAAAATAAAGATATGGCAGAATGAAGGGGAGGATGTCTAAAAAATATTATGCTAATGCTGAGTTCCTATAGATTTACATAATCAGCCACAAAACATGAGCAACTGCTCTATTAGTGATAACACTATCTTAATTACTATTTTTCTCTTCACTGACTTGTGAAAGGAGTGATGCTTTTTTATGCCAGTGGAAACATATGCAACATATTGCTGTTTACTTGTTTGCTCAGAGAAAAAATCTTATAAAAATAAATAAAATGAGGCACAGTTAAAATAATCTAGCCAGAGAAATGAAACGAAAAGATGGTGCTTTTCAAGCACATGAAAAGGAAATAGAAATCTCTGTCATGGGGAGATGGAAACAATTTTATTGGGGGGAATGTTAAAACAACCATATACAATTTGAACAAATACAACATAACACAGTTTGTTCCCCAGGTTTTCTAATTACAGTATTTACAGGTTTAATAAGGCACTGGTTCTCAAAAAAGAACACAAATTAATTTCTTAGTCTCTACATTGACAACCTTTTCTTTAATAGAAATAACTTTGTGCTAGAGAAAGGATAGCAGTTGCTAGATGGCATCTTTTTTCTTCTCCCACTTACCTATGCCATCTCACCTATGCCAGTAAGAAACTAAACTACACTTCCTTGAATGATTTACATTTGAAAAGTGGATTTTTAGACCCGTGGGCACCGAAGCCACAATCATCTTTACCACTGACTTCCAAGCCCTCATCAATGTACCCTTTGAAACTACCAAAATATGGAAGTGACATTATAAGGCCACACCTGGCAAAATAAACATACTAACCTGTAGTCACTGCAGGTGCTGAAACCTTAATAATGACACGCTGAGTGCTGCAGAAAGTCACCCATGCAGGCAGGAACTCGAATGTCACAGTGCTGGAACAAAAGACCTCCACACTTGCCTTAGGCTGTTTTTTGGCCTTAGGAATAGCCCTTCACAATAGATTACAGTGGATAGGAGACTTGAGGGCAAAATCTGGACTTGGGAGAAAATAGGCAGGCACTAGTTACACAACTGCAGACTGTTTGCTTTCTCAGTGTGTGTCTCCTCATATATATATATATATTTATCTATTTTCCTATACAGCACCATTGCAGTGATTTGTCATTTATGCATTTTCATAAATAAATATTATATTTAGTGCTTTTTCATCCATAATAGTTTACTCTTAATCCACATACTGGAGGTATTCCAGACTCGCAACTGTATATATATATATATATTTTTATATATATATAAAAACACATAAACTTGAACATTTAACATACACACTTTATGTGATCTATCAACCAGTATCTTAGACCCTTTTCTTCTGGACCAAAAAAAAGGTAAGATTTGCTCAGGAAACCAGTGACTGGCCCTTTCTCTTACAACACACACTGATGGCAGGTGCCAGGGGCATTCATTGCATGCCTCGTGCTGCCAGCTGGCAAAGCACCCTCCAAAACACTCTTGGGGAGAGAGCCCTGCTAATTTTAAAAAAAAAAAAAAGTCTATTTGAGGAGGGTAGAGGTGAAACACACCTAAACAGGCAGGAAAGAAGAATCCCTGCTGTGCAACCTGGGATCTGCAGGTCCCATCCGCTTTTTCGGAGCTGAGAAATCTCGGTTCCATAGGGTGTGCTGGCTTTTATGGGAGGAAATGAGACTAGAAACCCATGGCTCCATTCACTAAGACAAAATGGTGAAGAGAGGCTGGGCTGTCCCCATTTTAGCCCAAAATCTCAAGGCCAAGGCGGCCAAGGAGAGGAGTAAACTCCGCTCTCAGCCTCACAAACATTTTTTAAGGATGGAAAAACCATCATCGCCCCTCCTGGGGTCAGGATTTGGTGTACTATTAACTCTCAGGGATTTTCTTTTTGTATTGCTTGGTAAATTTGGGTACAGGCAGGGAAACTGCACTGCAGAAAAAGCACTCTAATGAACAAAAGACTTCTGATTAAGCTTTTTAACACCTATCATCATGGAGGTCTTGCTGGTTCTCTTGACTCACGCATTTTTCTGTGTTAGCTTGAAAGTATAAAATGGTAATTTTTCCAGCTAGAAATACCTTCAGGGAGCTGTTAAGCTAAACCCCAATTATATACCTACCTACCACAAATAAATCAGTTTTGTCCAAAAAGGGAAAAAAAACCCCAACAACAACAACAACAAAAAAAAGCATTACAGAAGCGCTGAGGCTAAATCCTGCATGGCAATTATTTCAGTTCTGAAATAGGCTTAGCATAATCAAAGCAGCATTTGTAAGGACTTATTTCAAAATTAAGCTGAACACCATCTAATAAGACAACATAGGCAGGCAGGAAAATTTTAAAAAACAAATGAAGGGTAAAAAAAGGTAAACCAGTAACTCCCATGCAGCTCAGCTTTGGTAATCTGACGAAGAACAGAACCTTTCCAAAGAAAACACTTCCCAGGGTATATTTCACCTCTCATTTCCCCTTCTGTAGCATTAGCATTGCTACAACTGCTGCAGCCCCAGGAAGGAGGAACAGGGAAAGACAGAAAATGCATGACCCACTGCCTTTCTCCCCTGCCAGCTCCTCTTGCTGAATGCAAGAGAACCACAGTGCTACACAGCCCCAGCCCAGCAGCTGAGCCTGGCACTACTGTGCAGTGGCTGCCAGAGGTGTGGAGGCTGCTGGAAAGGCCACCCAGAATAGTCATGCAGGTAAAGCCTGAGCCAGCTGTTTGGTTTGTGGTGTCTGTCACTACAGCAGAAGCGCTGGAGGCAGGTACCCACTGCTGCTCACGGTTCCCAGCTCTCATCACCCACCTAATGTGTCCCACACTCCCTCCCTGTCACTTCCTACTACAGCCTCAAGGCACCACACTCCTCTTCCTCACACTCAAGGGAAAATGACCGCCACTCCAGAAACGGGCACTTTGGAGGTTTTTCACTTCCCCTTAAAAAAGGGAACACAGACTTTTTTTTTCTCCCCTCAGCTGTGGTTGTAGATGGACCCCTCACTTTTACACAAATGAAAGAGCAAGTTAATAATTCCTTCTCACAAGGAATTTCCTCTTAAACAGTGGTTGTTTATGGGTCCTAGCAGTTTCAAATTACCCACCAGATTCAAATGTGTACTTCATTTCCACTCGCACACAAAATACTTTATTTTACAGTGGGGGAAAAGGAAGGGAAAAAAAAGCCAAGAAAAAGGGCACTTGTTTATCACTGTGGTACTATCCCTATCAGGTTTCATGGAAACATGGAGATCTTCTTTAAACAAGTCACACCAAGCCATATTCATACAGCTCCCAACTACCTTAAAGGAAGCATGACCTTCCCTGGGACAGGCCACCCACAGGAATCAGGCCACCCACACCAACAGGAATGGCAGGGATGTAATTGGGCTCCATCTCTGTACTGTGAGAATCATTTGCACATGCAGGGTTTGGAAAGTTATCTCCACAAATAGGTGGATTTTAAGGCAGGCTCCATTACAGCTCCTCTGAGCTACACAGACCCACTCATCTTTTTGTTTTTTAAAAGCGGGAGTGCAATAGTCTTTTTGGAAATTAAAAAGTTGTTTTGCTTTCATTTTCAGCAGTTTCCTCCAATTTTTTTTTAATGTAACAATATACATCTTTTTTACTTCTAACCCAAAAGTTTTATTTTCATAAAATTTAAAGCAGTCTTTTTAAACAATCAAAATAATAATAATAACAATAATAATAATAAAATAATAAGTGGCTTTCATGGAAAGCAACATGCATAATCTTAAACCAGTTACTAAAACTGTATTTCCCCATGTAAACAAGGGCAGACAAGCCTCTTCAATCTTGCATGTCAAAATTCAGGTGATTTTTGCAATGGATAGTCTCCTCAAAAACTCACAGCTGCTCTTAAGCATGACTCCTCCGTTCAAGGTACTCAGCAAAGACTTTTGATACATCTTCAGGACTTCTGCCTGCACAAGAAAGTCCATTTCCAGGGGCCTCCACCAGAGCTGCCTGTGGCAGAGTCAGAGTTTAATGTCCTGGGACTCTGACATTTTGGCAAGTGTTTTCTTGACGCGCAGGGCTGTGAGGCGGGAGGCAGGGCTGTGAGCCCAGCACTCCATCATCAGCTTCCCCATCTGCCGGAGGCACTGCGGACACAAGGGAGAGAGAGAAAGCCCCAGCAGGGTCAGTGGAGAAAGCCCCAGCAGGGTCAGTGGAGAAAGCCCCAGCAGGGTCAGCGGAACAGGAGACTGTGGCTGTTGGCAATGCCAAAAAACTGAAGGGAAAAGGTCTTTCCTAAGGGCAGTGCAGACCCTGAAAGGCATTGCACATAAACACCACCAGCACTGCCCAGACCAGCCAAAATGTTTCATGTAGATTAATGTAGATTTTTATAAATGCATTTTTGGTAATACACCAGCACTGTGTAGTAACAAATTAATCTTTTATTGCTGGAATACCTGGGGTGGGATTACCAAGGATGCTAACCAATTAATCAAGAGCAGCTATTGCAATAAGCCTCCCCAAACCTTGACATGTGTGGTAGCAGACCAAATACTGAGTGCCACCACATAAAAGCCCTTTCTGGAACTGATACTCCCTCCTCCAGTGTTTCCAGCCCCAATCTGAATGCTCAGAGGATTTGGCTAGGGAGAGGATGAGGCAGGTGAATTTTGATTAGATATTCTCACACTGCCTGCTGCACACCACCTCAAGCAGCCCAGGGAGGCTGTTTTTCTCCCTCACATTCACAAATCTCGTGTCACCTAAATCTTTCACCTCCTCGCAGAATATTCAACTACATGCTGCTATTCCCAAATGGCAGCACCCGTGGTAAATATCCTCCTCCCTCAAAATGATGCAGAATTGGGTCAGTGTCACTCACTGACTCTGATTAAAAGCACAGACTGTGTGTTAAGAGGGGTGACAGGTACCTCATCACTGCTCCATCTGTTGGGAAACGAGGGGCGCAGTCTCTTGATGCACACGATCTCCCGCATGTCCTCGTACGAGGGGTCGCTGGGCACGAGGTCATGGTATGGAAGCTGGTATTCCTCAACTATTCCTGCAAGAAGCAATTAGTTGCCTGTCACTTGCAGAAAAAAACCCTCCACTTCCCTCTCATTTTTTAACAGATTGGCCATACTGTCTAACAGTTGGGTGTGCTGCCCTTAAAAAGGACCTGCCTGCACTAGAAGTTTATTCCACAGTCAAGTTCCAATGTAACCACTGCTATGCAAAGACGAGCCAGGTATCTTAATCCAGAAGTGTAGCAATTTGCCAAGTCAGACAATTTCTACCACTGCTGTCCAGTCTAGCAATCTCCAGTAAGCTCTCACAGAGAGAGCTATTACCATAGGGTCTGTATCAGAGTAATCTAAGAGAGAATTAACCTTGAGTTAGGTCTCCTCCTTACCAGTGGACCTGGTAAATACTAAAGGGCATTTCTGTGCCTTTTCAGAACACGGCAAGGTACCATTCTTTGTGCATAGCAAGAATAACAAAAGTATTACAGATTTCACCTCACAACATTGCAATACACGTCACCAGCTTGTAAACACAGGGATCCTGCTGCTCATTGGCAACATTCAGCTCCTCTAGAGTGAGCATTCAGCACAATATTGCAGGATTTAAGGACACATAAGGTATGCTGCAGGTAGCAAAGACCCAAGAGAGACATGCTCTACTCTCACCACCAAACTGGCACAGAACTGCTACCAAGTCATTTCTGTGCATTTAACTTTCTCAGTGGCAGAAGAGAGGTAACAACACCCATCACTTCTGCACTACACTGAGTTCTACATGCAGAAAGAGGGAAATGAAGCACATCACAGTATGACAGTGATGTACTAAATGCCACTTCCCTCCGGTGTTTTGCTACTTGCCTTGTATATTTCAAAGAGTAGCACAGCAAATCCCAAACTGTTTGTCCTCTTCCTTTCATTTAACTCTTAACTAAACTAAGAAATCACTATTTTCTTTCTGCTAAATTAGCTGAACATCCCCAGTCCAGCAGAAACATGATGCCTTTAGAAAAGGTCCCCAACTGAGTTCCACACTTCCTCAGTGCAGGCATCTGCTGCCTTCAAACGAGCCATTAAAATACAGTCTAATCTCTGCTGTTGACATAGCACTGACTGATGCTTTAAAATAAGTTTCAACAAGAGAACAGATATTAAGAGAGTTACCTGTATGGTTTACCCACATTTGTTTATTACTATAAAAACGATTACCAGGAGAAAAAGGTGTGATGGAGGTTCACTGACAAAATTAAAAGTGATCTCCCAGTTCTTTACCTCCTGAAACACATCTCCTTGCTATCTCCCAAAGGATGAGTCCAAAACTGTACATATCAGCCATGATGTAGGACTGAAAGTGATTTCTATTCAAGCTTTCATCCAGCACCTCAGGAGGCATATAACGTTTGGTTCCTACACGGGTATTTGGAGGGATGTCTACCTCATTTGTATCACTAAAAGAAAAAGAAGGAGAAAAAAAGGGCATCAAACATGCAGTAAAGTGGCTTAAAATGAAAGCAATTTAGATGGAATAAGTAGTAAATCCATACTACATCCACTCTCAAACAAGGTCAAAAGTAATGCATAATCTTAATGGAACAATTCTTGCAAGAAAAGCCTCTTAGTGTGAAGGCAACCCTCCTTAAAAGGCTGACCTGCCTGAGGCTATGTTAAGCATTCAAATGCAGAACCACAATGGAGATAAGACTCAACAGGGATGCTGTAACATTTGTAGATTTCATTAGCATTAGCCCGAGCTCTAATGTTGGTGATAACAATCAAATCTTCATTAAACGCTGTTTCCTTAACATACTCCACCACCTAAAGCTTCAGTCTCAGCAATTAATGGGGGATACTAAGTAGCTGAGGCAGTATCTCTTAGCTGTAGCAAATCAGATCTGCAAGGAAGATTAATCTAACTATTATTTTTTGCATGCATTATGTTTGATCCCTCACAACCTTTATGCATCAAGACAGGCAGACACAGAGAGATAAATGCATAAAAAACACCTAAGCAAATGCGTCACACCTCACACACTGACCAAAGAGACAACATACAGGAAAAAAATTCCCATTAATTATGTGAATGGATTCTTGTTTTTCTTATTAACTCAGATTCAGCTACATCAGTTCCAATATACTTAAAATCTTAATACATGGCATTTATTCTGGCTTGCTTAAAAAAGGTCTGTTTTCCTTTCCTCACCTTCAAAATGTATGTATTTTAAATATGATGGATACAACAGAAGCTCACAGAGTAATTATATTTCTGTAGTTTTCTTCATGTACAGCAGTTTTTTTTCACCTAATGATATGAAGAAAAGCTGAGTCTGTGGTACAACCAGTCACCTACACAGTCATTAAATCATACTTATGCTAGTGGCACTACTGTACACCTCCGAGAATGTAACATAAATGCAGTGACCTGCACTATCTTGCAGTATTTCAAATGAAATGGAAACACAAAGAATTTTATTAGAATCATTAGCTTCAGCAGAGCACACCCCTTCCAACTATTTTGTGTTCCCTGTTGTTGCATGAGAAATGCTGTCTGAGGAAGGATTCAGTATGAAAACAAGCCAAGTACATAGCATAAATTCCATCTGGAGTGTGAAAAATCCGTATTTCACCTTCTTCTGTAACAGCACTTGGTAATTCCTAGCTCTTCTTCATTCACAGCTAAGCAGTGTGCTGCTCTGTATTTGCCAGGCAAAGTACACCTCCAAAGGGTGAATTTCTTCTCTGAAACTTTTTAATAGTGTATTTTCAAGTTGTTGTTTTCTAGGCCTCTGTTCCTCAAAGTAAAAATATTCCTTTCTTGTCTCCTAAAGAAAGGTCAGGCTCATAAAGGAATTGCCTCACCAAGGAACTTGGTAGGTAAGTGAACAGTAAGGAGAGCACATAAAAACCTGCCTTTCCTTTCAGTCTGAATAATTTCAGTTCAAGATTGGCACAGAATTCCTGATTTTTTTTGAATACTCCAGGGAGTGCACGGCTTCAAAGCTAACCTCTGAAACAGAAACCTTCAGTCTATGTATTCTGGACACATTTCTGTGTACAGAAAAATCAGAAACTTTGGAACACGCGTCTCCACCACCAGGACCACCGCTGAGAGCTCAAGCTCCTTTTGAACAGAGCTGTCAGAGATCAGTGTCTCCTTACGAATCCCAGGAGTGAGTAAGTCCTACTTGTCTGCTCTTTATAAGTTGTTTAAACACACAACCATTTTTTAAAATCAAATTTAAAAGCCATTTCAAAAATCAAATCTGTACTTCGGCAATTTGATTTGTAGGAAATGAAACAAAAGGCAGCCCGAATGGGGTCCTTTTCAATAAATCCTAGTTAGTAACTCGTGCAAATTATTAGTATTTTTCTCTCTAAGTTGAGAGTGAATTTTCATGGGATTAGACAAGCTGAATGCTTCAGTGGCAAGCTCAGTGATGTGACTTCAGCCTGTCAGTGCTACGTCCTTTCACTGCGTGCCAGCAATACAGAGGCAGCTATGGAGAACAGAGTGATGAAAACTGAACCTTTATGCAAACACAGCTAATGTGCTCAAATTACCAAAAAGCAACTATTTATACCCCCGCATGAGGTGTTGACATGACATTCCCCCCCACACAGGTAACCTCACACACAGATGAGCAGAGCCCAGAAGGTGTGCGCATACACTGCAGGTGCTTGCTCACATGTGCACGCTCAGTCAACAACTCAGGAAACTTTTGCATCTGATTTATTAACTTCTCCTCAGCCCCCTCACTTCCACTCACCTGATAAATTTAACAGCCAAGCCCAAATCTGCAATACAGCAGGTGCCATTCTTTTTCACCAGAATATTCTTACTCTTTAGGTCACGGTGGGCAATAGCAGGTTTGCCCTGAGTACTGAAGATCTCAGTGTGCAGGTGGCACAAGCCACTGACAGAGGAATAAGCCAGTTTCAGCATGGCTTTTGTGTCCAAAGTAGTAGATTTTAGATAATCATAAAGTGAGCCGTTCTCATGGTAGTCAGTGATAAGATACAGCTGGGTCCAAGATCCTGTACCTTTAATATCTGCAGCAATGAATCCTTCAAAAAGAAAAAAAAGATATTTTCAAATTAATACTTCTCATGGGTTTTTGTTTTTTGACTGCTCAGAACTCTGGACTGTCATCCATTTCAGTAGTTTTGTTTTAATAACATATTTAATTCCTTTCATCTTACTTCCATGAAACTGTGTCTCACCTCTAGCCTTTAATGTACTTTCAGAAGCCCAGATATGGATATACCAGTGGCTGAAACAGACATGTTGTGTTTGGAATAACAACCCCCAAACCCTATTATTTTTTAACTTCTATTTATGTTTCCATAATCCTTTAAACAACTTTCCTTTGAAAAGCACTGGGTGGCTAATTGCACAGCACAGAAGGAAACAAAGCACATTGGAAAGGACATCAGATAACAGCAAATACAAAATTGCTAATCTTAAAAACCTGTTCACTATCAAATAATTCTCTTTAACTTCACTCACCAAGAATATTTTCATGTCTCATCAGGACAGTCTGGTAGATTTCTGTTTCTCTGAACCAGCTGGCCTCCTCTGTAGTAAAAAACACTTTCACTGCTACCTTTTCACCACGCCACTTTCCCATCCAGACTTCTCCATAGCGACCTTTTCCAATCTGCTTCACCATCTGAATCTGTTTTGCAATGGTCCTTTGAACCTGTGAAATGCCAAGGCAGATCTTACACCTTGCTCACTGGAAATTTCTGCATTCACCTCCCTCCTCCTGTGTCTGCTTCCCACACAGCCAGCCCAGAAGAGAGTGGAATATGCAGCCATTGTGACATGGATTTCAGCAACTCTCCACAATTGCAGAGGCTTTCCATCTTCCCCAGGACACAGTGCTGCTGAGGACATTCCCACCACTACAGAGAAGCTTTTCCATGCATACTCAAGATATACTGTGCTCTCTCAAGAAACTACATCAGTCAGTGTAAAGGAAATGTTTGCCCCTGCACCTCGAATTTTTTTATTTTTCTGCAGGATGTAGCACTTGGTGGAATTCTTTTTGTTATTTTTGGGAAAGTTTTGACAGAAAACACTCCTGGTCACCTCAATACAGTCCAAATTCCAAAGGGGTAGGGAACACATTTTAATTAATACAGGGATGCTTGTTACCTAGTCAACACTGCTGAGACTCAAGGCTAGGGCTCACAAGAGTCAAAAGCCTATCAGATCTCCAAAACTAGCAAAATTACAAAATTACCTTTTTTTTTTTTTTTTTTTNAAATTTGGTGTTAGGAACCTCAACCACTACTTACAGAGTAAAACACATGTGCCTACATTGATTTTATAATCATAATTACACATTAATAAAAAACATTTTCCCCCAAAATATATTTGAAAGAACAGTTTTCCAGTGTCTGTGCCAGCTTTGTCAGTGGCTGTACTGTGAGCTAAGGCTAAAATCATGGGTATTGCAAGACCAATGTCCACAGCAGCATTGCAGAGATACTCTTCACAAGGATGACAGACTGCCTCTACATTTAACAAGCTTTTACAGCCACAGAAAATCTTGGACAAATGGAGACTAATAATCTCATCAGATTCGAGCATGTCTGCAGATAATGTCTTTCTAAAAGTTCACAAATAAAAACGTGAGTGGTTGCTGAAATACAGCTCACTGGTGTGAGTTCTGGTGTGTTACTCTGCCTCACCCTAATGCAACAGGAGATTAAAATGACACCCTCTTGTGCTACAGCATTGCCAGTTCCAATCCACAGCTAATGAGTTTTTTTCTGGTAGGATTTGGTAATATTTTGAAAGAATATTGCCACCAACACAAGGAGATTTTCATCTGGCTCAAGCAATTGGCAAAATCTGCACAAGTTCAAATTTGGGGCCTCTTGCTCCATTTTGCCACCATCCAGATACGAACCACGAGTAGTTTATTGCAGCAAGTGAATCTCATTGCTCTAACTGAATCCCAACAAAGTCATATTCATTTCATGGAATCCAAAACATTTCTGCAATCTTGGCTGACAGAAATGAGCGAAACTTGATTTTTTAAATAATTTTCTTCCTTTTTTACACTTGGGAGGTCCAGTGGAAACCACCAGGTTGGTAATGCCAGGCAGGACTGCCAGAACCCCACTGCAGCATGAATGTGCATCCAAAGACAAACTCAAAACCAATTAGGTCAGGTCAATCATCATTCATTTTTTAAGTAAACCACTGGTTTTCATACTGGACAATTTTAAGAAGCAAAATATACCGTGGTATTTATGTAAAGCTATTTCAAATATCCCAGTTTTCTTCTTCTGTCAATTAAACAGAATTCCATTTTTCCAGCCCTACACTGTATTATTAGACATTCAAGATGGTAGCTTCAGTGCCATTACTTTTGATTAACATCAGTGAAAGCCAACAATAGAGATTAGCCTTAATTTTTAAAATTGATTTATCTTTTATACTCTCATATAGTGATTGAACAACAGTTATATTACATTGGAATTTTGCTGTAACATTTTGTAATATCATTTTAGCATTGTTGCTTTCTATTTTGCCCATTTTAAAAATGCATCCTGAACAATAATGCAGTTACATCAAATAACTTAATTTGTGTAAATACATGTAATGGCATCATAAAGTACATGCAATTACAATACTTAATGATGAAAAGTTCCTTATTAAATTACATTAGGAAAATGAAAAACACATTTCTGTTATGGGTTTTCAGGCGGCAGAATACTATGTGAAAGGCCTTAACCTGGTTTCGTCCTGCTAGAACTGGTCAAATGATTTCCTATGAACAATTTATTTTATTTTAAGGAATTCAGCTCCTTCTTGAATCATAAACCAATTATGATTTCTAAAACAAATAGGTTAATCAAAATCGTTGGCTGAACTGATTTCATAAGGTTGCTGAATGATGTGCTCCTGTGAGTTATTTACACTGAGTGGGGCTGGGGGTTTCTTGTTTCTTTTTAAATCTGTGTATTTTGCTGCTTGAGCTCTGTAAGCAGCCAGGTAAGGTTACATGACCTTTTCCTTCGTCTCCCTGAGTGGAAACAATCCAATTTCCAACTATTTCTACTTCCCTGGCATTCAGCTAAATGTGTTCAGCTACTGCAGATGAAAATTTAGACAGACCAACCTTTTGTAAATTTAATATTTTGAACAGAGAATTCATACCTATGGCTCGGATACAGTCCCTTGAAAAGCAAAGTTCATTGGAATGGAAATTATGAAAAAAATGTGTGAGACCAAATGTGTACAGACCAAATTCTAGTTCAGCAATCTCTTCAGACAGATCATTTTGCAGCATTTAACCTGCAGCAAACTCTTCTGACAGAGGTACAGACAGGTCAGGAGAAAGAACACTTGCTGCATGTCATCATACTGACAAATTCTTGGCTAATACTTGTTTTGGGTATAATATTTGTACCCATTAACCCATTAGAATAAATGTTCTAATTTAAGAAGAAAATGTTTTTCAAAAGAAAAACATTACTGGTTAGTATAAGGTGACATTTTGCATTAATTTTGCATCTTACTTTCCTGAATTTATAACCCTGGATGTTTCAGTCCTTGCATAAGACACAAGGTTAAAAATAAGCTCTTGCACAATAAAGACCAGAGCATTATTGCCAGGCACTTTCTATACACGTGTTTCAGGCATGGGCCCAGAGGTTGCACTCTGCATTTCTGGTGAACTCACAGTGGTTGTCTGGGAAATGCAACAAACATCTATTGCCAAGTGCAAGATCCATTTTCTTCTCTTCCACCCAAAATCACTACTTACAGAAACAATTGTATGTGTCTTTTTTAAGCAAGGGGAGATGGAGGGAAGAGTTCCTGGAGGAAAAGCACTTGGTCCAGCGGCTGCAAAGTCTCCAAGCTTGAGGGAAGTGGACTGGCAGAAGACTGGATGGCTTCTGCCTCATGGAGCAGTGGCACAACAGCTATATAGCAGGAGCTGGTTTTCCCATCCACTACAAAAGCAGACCTGGGGACACCACTGAGACCACAGATCCCTCCTTCAAACTGCTCACTGGGACAGAGGAAGGCACAAAGAACAAGCAGCCATAACCAGCATTGCTCCAGCTTTTTTGGGATGAAGGACTGAGCCATGCACTGCTGTGAGGTGCCCCAGGCCACCTGCTACCCCATGGGCTGCTGGAAACATATCCTCTCAGGGAAGTACAACCAAGTTCCCTGTATTTGCTCTTAATTATTACATTTTTTCTGTCATTGGAACAAGTGAAGACAAGTGATGTGGCAGGTATTATGCAAAAAAAAAGCAAAAAACCACCAAACGCCAAAACTAAAAAGTGAAGAACCCCTTACAATTAAATCAACTGGAAACTCATTAGGAATGGTCCTAAACTGCACACAGGATCTCTCCCTTTCCACGGGTGCTAGAAGGATACTGGTATGGGATAGGACAGAGCTTTCTTAAAGCCAAGTATAAACTCAGCCTGTTGCTCCGTTTTAAAGGAAATATAAAACTTCCCATTTAATGTCTTCTTTAGGGTGTTTAAAAAATATGTGTGGGCAAAAACCAAACAGAAAGTACAGGGTACTTGGAAACTGGACAACACCTACAGTAATAGCATCACTACAAACTAATAGATTTGGAAGACACGAGGGATGTATCCACTCTGAAAAATGAAATCTCTTCCAGTTTCTTAGAGGCACATATTTTAAGTAAGTAACCTAGCTTTTTTACCAATTCTTTTCTACCAGTGATGATCCCCAGAAACAAAACCCCCTGGTGAACAGAACTGTATTGCCACAGAATGTTCTGCCTTTTCAGCAGGCTTAGTAATCCTGGAGTCTCTTCAGAAATAATCACAGACTCCATCCCTGTGCCTTTAACCTCTGAGACTGCCATACTACAAGGAAAAAAAATCCCCCTTGACTTCTGAATGCAAAGTGAAGCCTACAAACAAAAAGGCTGTAAGTTTGACAAGTTCCAGTTCCCTTTAGAAAAAGGCAATGTGTCAGCGTTTGAAATCCTATTGTGTTGCACATACAAAGGAAGAAAACAGTATCAGTGGGCCAGGTGCTGTCCTGTACACTGGAGTAAATCTTGATGTACTTCCACGAGCTCTCTTAGTCTGTACTTACTTATGGTATCTAAATAAGAAATGAACTCAGGTAGAAAAATAACCCTAACCTTTTTTGGCTTAGTTCACATAAAAAAAAAAAAGTCCCCTGCCTCTAAAGCAGTTGCTGTCCAGTTTAAATTCTTGCCATTTCTGGTAGAGGAAAAAAAACAAACAAACAAACCTAAAACAACAACTGAGGACATGTAAATGTATTTTTTGTGCCTCTTCTCCCTCTGCACATTTTTGCCTTTGAAATGTGCATTAACTTGGTATTGCTTCCTTACCAGGAGAGGGAGCCCGGAACCGCTCCCTGAGCTCTGGGACTGCTCGATCAAATCCTTCAGGGACTCTCCAGGGGGAATGAAGGTCTCATCCTGCTCCAGCCCGATGCTGTAGTGGGGCCTCGTCTCTTGGCGTTTGTATCTGACGTTTTACACGGACACAAAATGAGTTTTGAATACAATGAACATATGTGCAATGAATAATGCACCTGTCCTTCACATTTCCTTCATTTATAGACTAACAGCTTTCTCTGCTTCCCTGAGGGATATGCTGGACTCGCTGGCCAAATTTTTTTTTTTTTATTTTATTTTTAGCAACTGTATCCAGCATCTAAATTCAAGTATAACACTCAAAGGCCATGCAGTCTGGGGTAAATTTGCAAAGCAACCAAATGTTTTCCTTTCAGAAACCTAAATATGTCTAAAACACTGACCAAGTAAGTAACTTTATTTTACTGTCTGCAGTGCACTTCTAGGAGCCGGAGGAGGTAAGGTCATTAAATCTGGGAATGTGTAAAAAATGTGCCAAATTATTAAAACGTAATGTATGTAGATTATGATAACATTCTAGACACATTTACTGACATTCCTGTATTGTCTTCTTTTTTTATGATCAGCTCTTCATCACATAAACAATCCTAAGTCTTAGATATGTTTGTTTCCCTTATAAAAATTTCCCCATAAAATTTGTCCTTTGGCCTTCTCAGTAAAGAATAATCTGTGCTTCTACCTGAATGGCTTTTTAGGATGTTGAGTGAAAGATTCTGTATGAAATATATCACACAGGTATACCTGTGAACAGTGTGAATAAAATACACCTTTTTTTTTTCTCATGATAAAATTACAGTTTCTCATTTCTTTTCTTTAAGGTCCACTTCTATTTTTTTCAAATTCCTAAATCTGTAAAAAGATAAATGTTGGGAAGAGCATTAACAAACTGCCAAAATATTCCTTATTTACCTGAAGTAGCAGAATATGATGATAAGCACCAGAAGGATGCTGCAAACAGTCACTGAGATCAGCAGGGCCTTGTGGTGAATGTTTCCTTCAGTAAAGTCTGGGGTTAAAAATGAGAAAGGTGGAAAATTTAGAAAGGGAGATGGTACAAAGTCAATGTCTGAAGTGCATTGAGCACAAGAACATTTCTGCTCTTTTCTTGTGATTCCTGTACAGGATACCCCTGGATTTCCCAGGCATTTTGTGGGCTTCCTCTTTGACCATCACTGACCAGGAGAGAACTGACACTTCCAAAAGCCTATTTGTTTTCTCAGTCCTCACTCAGGCAAAACATCACCTTGACTTGCAATTCCCTGTTCGCCTTTGAATGAAAAATCTATCAAGACCTGTAGCTCTGTGTCATAACCTGATCAGCAGGACTTGCAAAAATTACTGCCTTTTTCAAACACTCAGATTAAGTAGCATCCTACTCAGTAGTTAATATTAAAAAAAAAAAAGAAGCAAAAAACAAAAAGCAAAAAAATTAAAAACCACCAAACTGCATTTATCACAGAAGGGAAGACAGAGAAGACCATTCAACCAGGCCATGAGAGGCCTTGAAAGTGTATTATTTCCATCATTACAGAAAAATTTGCCTCTTAGATCCTGTTTTAAACACCTGAGCAAGAATTTTTTTCTCCATTTGCTCTATAGCAGCCCTGCGTGCCAGCAAGTCCTTCCTATGCTGGTTGGCAAAACTATCCTTCCAGCAGCTTTTCTGCAAAACACTTTGAAAATAAAACATGTCAACTAACTTGTAGAAAAGATTGTTGCATAAAAACTATTAAAATGTTTCAACTTTTGATTAGGAGACTCCTATTCTCCTTTAAAGTGTAACATTAATCTCCAAATTTGTATTCTCAGCTCAGGCAAGCGAGTCTGACCTGCATGCATGCTTCTCTGCTGAAAAGTAAAGACATCCAGCTCTTTTTTAACCTCCCCTCCCACCCAAACTCTCAAAATTATAGTATTTCAGCCTGTACATACACCAACCACCCTTCCAATAAAGGCATAATGCAAATGAGGGCCATGTTTCCTGAAGCTCTTCCAGCCTTGCTGTCTTGCATCCTTCACTCCAATGCCTGACACATCAGAGAATGCAAGAAATCTATCCTTATTGAGTGGTCCTGGAACGATGCTATTATGTTTCAGATTTACAAGGGTAATGAGACCAGGAAATTCCTAAGGGACTCTTAGTTTACTCTCAGACTCTTTAATTTTAAAGATCCAGTTTCTCCTTCTTTTTTTTTTTTGCTCCCAAACAATTTCTTCCCTTCCCCTTTCCACTACAGAGATTACCTACCAACACACCTCCTGATCACACTGGTCATGTTTTAACCTGCCCTGGGAGCACTAACATTGCAAACATTCAGGACATGGCTGATGCCTCTGAAAGGGGACACTGACATGATGCCTATCAGGAAAACACTCGAGCCCATCCTTCTGCCTGCCACTCCAAGTGGGCTGTGGGTCGAAACCGAGAGCCCACCAGGGAACCCAGAGCTCTTGGGAAGGTCCTGGCAGCCCGGCAGGGCTGAGGGCACTGGCTTGTGCTTTGTAAGCAGCCTGTGTCAGCCACCACCTCCCTCTAAAATGTGTGCTTGTAGCAGCTTCAGATGTCACAGCCCATCAGATGAATAAGCAGAGCACAAAGACCATAAACTGGCATTCTATACCTGGGAGAAACCCAGAGAAGCATCCACAGCAAGGGTTCCCCCACTTCACAGAGCACACCACCATGAGCTTCTGTGCTTAGCAGTCATGAAAGCTGATGTCAGACGCAGGGGGAACAATTCAGACCTTACACTTGTGTCTGCTAGATGTTAAAAGCCATGGAAATCTGTGCATTTTTGCAGACACAGTATTGCCCATGAAGTTGTTCACGCTGTCTGTGCGTGTACAAGTATGTACATTTGGAGAGGGATGATAAACATGCTGAAATCTTGAATCAAATTCCTGTAATTTTTAGGGTTTAACTGATCCAAACCTTATGCTCCATCTTTCTGATGGGCTTCTGCCATTCAGAAAAGTAAATAAATGCAGTTTGGTTTTCCCAGAGGCCAGAAGGCATTTTGGAAGTGCTGTGTAGCTCTCAGATGAAATTCAGGCTCTAACACTGCAAAATTCTTTGGGTACCCAAATGCAATTATGTGAAGCAAGCGTAAGGAAAGCATGGACGACACAAAGGAATGTCTTCTGAACTCCTTGCTGGGAGCAGCTGAGAAGACTTTGACCAGATGCAGAGCTGAGCCTCTTGTGGTGGGTGGTGTCCCCCATGCCGACAGTGGCACAGCTTTAGCAGTGGCTCACTGTGCACAGCACAGGCATGCAACTGGGCTCTCACAGGAGGGCAGAGTAAGTTCCCTATGCCTTTCTATTTATTTGGCTATTTGAGAGGCAATACTGATGGTGAGTGAGATAGTCCCACCTTTCAAACACTTCCTGTGTTTTTAAAGCATTTTGGCAGGATTTCATTTGCTTGCTAACTTGAGGGCTTCATGAACCTGCTGGTGTGTGTGTGGACAATACAAGATTAAATGCAAGCCCCCACCCTTACACCAGCAATGTCTGCTTGCTCTGCTGCACTGAGCCAGGCTGGATTTCTCCTCCTGCTCCTCCAGCCCAGGCTGTTCCCTGTGGAGCAGCAGGACAAACCTCCCTTTCCCTGCACTATTTGACCAGGAGGAGGGATGGGGCAGCTCAGCTGTGAGTCTGCCTAGAGACCTGCTTGTGGGCTCTGTGGTGAGCACTGTGGCGAGTCCCAGCCAGTGCCAGCTCATGTGATGGAGGTACTCTGTCCTTTAAGAAGCCCAGTGCTGTGCTTTTTACTGCTGTGTCACTTGGAGCAGCAGGGTTATGAGAATAAGCAGCAGCTTCCACAGAGGCAGCAGTGAGAGATTACCGGCAAGTGCAAAACAAACACATGGCAGGTTTGGGAATCTTCTGCACATACCTTGGCTGGCTGGTAACAGTGAAGCTCAGCAAACAGCACATTAACAGCTCCATGTTGTAGGAAAACAGGGGTGCAGGCTGGTGTCAGCAGGGAGCTCGGCGAGACCAAGCTGCTGCTCTGTTATTCTCCTGCAATTTCCCCCTCCTCCAGCACTCGTTTCACTGACTGCCATCAGAGGGACCATGCTGAGGAGTGCATTGAAAATGCCACCCAGAAGGTTCAGAAGTCAGCATATCAAAGGGAGAGGAGGTTCTCCTCCCACCCCAGGTCCCTCCAGTTCAGAGTGTTACAGCTATCCAAGTAAAAACGGCAGTGAAATCTGAGGCGTGGAGACTGTGTGCACACATCAAACCTCATCATTCCTCCAATCATTCCCTTGCCCATTCATCACTAGCTATACAGGCAGGGAGCCAGACACGGTGGCACCACCACTTCTGCTTATACAGGCTCTAAATCAGTAAAGACATATTTCTCCTTTTGACTGGTCTCAGCCTGTGCTTTCGCTGGGATTTCCAGGAATATCTTTTATTGTTTAAAGCAGAGGTGTTATATCAGACCCAATTATGATTTTCACTTCCTTAATAAGATAGATGTATAGCTGGCACAAGGATTTAATGGTTTCTCTGGGATATTTTATCCTGCTAGCTCTGTACCAAGATGAGCTCAAAACTTAGGCTTAGCTGTTGTTTGTTCCATCTTAACAAGTGTTGCTTTGACCAGTATTATTTTCTAGCTCTCACTTTCATGTATGTGGTCCTCCTTTCTTTCCGGGGGGAGAGGAGAAGGATAGGGCATGGCATAAATCTTGCCTTGCAGCCCATGCCAGGCCTGGAAAAGCACTTAGAGAACACAAGTCACTTGCCTTTGTAGCTGTTACCTTGGTGCATAGGTCAATTTTCAGTTCAACAGCCTCTGACCTGCAGCTGTATGCTCTCCCTAGACTTTGTTTCCCATGAGGTATCACACCTCAGATGTGAGTTCATCAGAAGCCAAATTTATGTTTGTTTTTTAGATGCTGAGGAGCATGCATACCTTCCACGTAACCCTGAATTTAAGAAGGTTATTCCAAGAAGCTTGTTTTTAAGTTCACCTCTCTTCCTCTGTACTTACAGATTATGTTAAATTTTATATAGAATTCTAACATTACTCAGACAATCAGTCTAATCTCAGTGCTTCCAGTAGAAACAATGATCACAGCCACAGTACTGGGCACTGGCAGTAGCATGTATTTGTACACAGTATGTGTACCTATTTGCAGTGAGAGTCTGTGGTTCAAACCTTTTTTATCTGAGGTTCCATACTAGGATACAGCAGTGGCAAATTAAAACAGGCCCAGCACCAAGAATGACATATCAACTTAAGGCTTTAGTAAAGGTGATGACTTCAGCCCTGTTAAGCCAAATTAATTGAAGCAATTCCTGAAATGCATTTCTACAAAAAAATGTCAGGATGCTGGTAGTGTGAGAGCTTATTTAAAAAAAAATCTTCTGAGTATGTTGAGTGGCTACATCACCTTTTGTCTGTCATGCTAAAATAGTCAACTTTGCAACACAGAACAGCTAGAACCCTGCTCCAACTCTTCAAAATTTTTCTTTTAAAAAATACTCTCTCTGCTGTTCAATGGATCTGCCACCATGGTTCCCAAGCAATACTTTATTTACCCTATATATACACAAAACAAACCCAGCATCGATCCAAACTTCTGCCCCTATCAAAAGCTTGGTTCATTGCTTTCTGTGTAAGTAGCAGATAACATTGCCAAATAACTAAAATCATAATAAGATGGATGTCTAGTGTTAGGCACCGATTCAGTATTTTTAAGTAGTCCTAATGTAGAATAAACTCAGCCAGCAGCAAGAAGAAATCATGGCAGTGTTTTCCAAACTGATATTTAATGAAAGACCAAGTAAGTGTGAACAAATATTGACTGCTTTTTGGAGCTTCTCTCTCAGTCCAAAGAACTTTAAAAAATTAAATAAACCAACAAAGTAGCACATAACTCTTCTGTTGGAAGTCAGAATTTTATGAGGTTTCACTGCCTTAATGCCTTGCTAGTAAACCGTGAAGTATTTACATACTACTCTCCAAAGGCCTGACTCTGCAGCCCATCTGTGCAGGATTTCACAGGCCTGAAGGAACAGCTTACATGAGTGAAGGCTTTCTCTGAGCATGCATTCGTGTCAGTACCTGCTGTTGGTGAAATTAAGAGTGCATCTGCGCACCAATCTGCATCTTCAACACAGAACACCACAACTACAAATTCTTCTGCACCTCCGAACTGCCTCGATGCTGACTACCACAATTCCTGCCGATGCCAAGAGTTTATTATGGATGAATTTACACTTTCTTAGGAATACACTTCTATAAAATGTATTCTGAACACCCAGACAAAAATAGTTTTACCAGCTTTCAGAAAGTGATGTTTAAACAAACAAACAAAAATGCTTAAACCTTGCCTCAGTATCTACTAAGTTAATACATGTCCATTTGCTCTTGAAAAAGTGCTTGTTTTTTTTAAAGTGTGTGAGTTCTTATCCTACATTCTATTTTCAGTTACATTTTTCACATAAAAAATACACTTTAATGAGTCATTACTGCCCTAGTGCAGGATGATCAGGTCTTGCAAATAAGAAAAACTCAAAAGACTTGTGTCAACTTGAACCGACCAATTTGCGTGGGGAGGTATGAATGACAGTAATGCATGTTACAGGGGCTGGAGAGAGGATTCTATTTTATTATCTGGCTAACAAAAATAAGAGTCAGCAAGAGTCATCCTCTGCCATGACCAGCCTAGGTCTTTGAGATGATCTATGATATCTCAGCAGGTCCGTGCTAGGACAGCATCATGCGACTCTAATGCATCTCCAATGTGTTAGCTGCATGTGTGCAACAGAAACAACAGCAAGCATCAGCCCCACTCCACACACAACCTACAGGAATGGGGAGATACTGTTTAATGCCATTTCAGTCTGCTCTATTTTTCCCTAAGGCACAAGGACCAACAGCAAGGAAAGATCAGCTTAGGACTGAATTTTGTTCCCCTTACCGCGATTCTTCAGTGGTGGCAGTGTAGGGTGAAGGTGTCTGTTGCAGTAATCTTGGCCTGTGCAACATTCAATAGATCTTCTTTGGTGTGGAATAGGAGTGTCCTGCAACAAGAAATTTAAAGAGACAGCAAGTCATTACCCATGTTGTAAATGTACACAGTCATTCTGGCACTTGAAAGATCTGCTACACATTTCTGGCATGTGTGGAGTAAGGATTTCTGCCAACTGGCATATCCAGCAATATTTCATCCAGGTAATTAAGACATTAATTCACTCCTAACTTACTCCTGTTGGTGCCTTAATACTGCAGAAGGGACTGACTTTCTCTAATGGTGCAAGTCAGAAGTGTGAAGTCACATACATCCATCAGTTAGACCAAAAATGAGTTAATACAGGTATCCAAAACAGGTTAGCCAGGATAATACAGGAATTGCTGCGTGGACTAATTCAGCTGCAGCTTCTGGTCTCCTGGGAAGCTGAATAAAATACCTTCCATTAGCCATAAAGATTAGACCATTTCTGTACTCATTTGAAATCATTTAAGGTTAACATGAGGAAAGGCAGCCAGCTCAGAACCACCTTGCTCCATTTTTCACATCCTTTCCTGCAGAGATACTTGTATTTCATCAGGTGATCACTGTACTTGAAGGGAATATCTGGCACCAGAAGTCCCAAACCAAAGTACAACTGCATGTAAGACATAGATGTTGCTGCAGTTCATCAAATAATATCTTAATTTTAGCTAGCATGGAGATTTGAGGAGTTAAGACTGCAATTCTCTAAATCCAAACTTCCTGTGAGTGAGAATGTTACTAGTAGCAGCAGTGCCAAAACCAAAAACATGAGTTGTTATTATTAGGAGGAGTTATAGTATCATCTTTTGGGGACACAAATGCACTCCCCTCAGTAATCAATGCAGATCTACTATCTGCTAAATGAACAGAAGTGAAAAACATGGACACAGCAATGTCTGCTGACTGCACTTTAATTGAAAACTATCAAAAATTCAAGTGACACTCTGGCAGAAAATGCCAAATTCCTCACCCGACACTGGAAGTCTGATCCCTCTAATCCAAGACATCCCTTGGTGACCAAGTGTCCACCAGACTCGTCTTCTTCTATTATGGTGAAGCAGTAGCCATCAGTGCTGTGGATTGGAAAGAAGGAATCAGGAAAAGGCACTAAAGTGAAAAATACTGAATATTGTCTTAAACTTTGCTCCCTGCTTAGCAAATCTGTCACTCACAAATGGACACACTGGGGCTGCTGCAGACCAGCTCCTGCACACAACAAAGGAGGCTCTGCCTCAGAGCTGTGCATTTACCTTTGCAACATATCACAGCCTAAACCCCACTAACAAGCACCCCAGTTCTCTGCCTGTGGTCATTAGTGTGTGTTAAGACTTTGGAAACCTGTACAATGAAAGCTTCAGAGCTGCACAAGGTCTGCCCTGAGTGCAGGAACAAAGCACTGATATTTGCACCACGGTAGAAACCTGAAGAAAGAAACACTTTTGAGATACTAAACGTAAAATATTATCATGAGTGATTTGTGATTCCTGTTTTAATCATATTATGAACTGCAACACTCCTGTGTATGAGTCCTTGAGTTATCATCATCACCCTTCATAGATGTTTACTTGGGTTATAAGCCTGAAGTGATCCATAATGTTTCTGTTTACAGGAACGTGCACCAGGGAGGGCAACTATACTAACAGATGGCTAGATGGTGCTGGTGATAAATGTCCTTCCTTAATGAAGGTCAAATGCCTGAATGCTATGGAAAGAGGGAGTGGAGGGCATGGAAAGGATGGCTGCATTTTATTGAGACTGCTGTACATTAAGTTCTCTGCACTCTGAGGGGAATACATAACATGTATGAAACAAAAACTGACTGATTTGCAAGAAGATCCAAAAATAAAGAAAAAACTTGTTAATATAAGACATTTAAGTCACAAAAAAAATAAAATATTCTGTTATTTGCTCAGGAAAATAACATTGGCTATTATGTGCAATGAGTATTTTTCAGAAGAGAAGAAACAAACTCAGTTAAAACGAGGAAATAAAAAGAAAAAAAGATTAGAAAACTTAAATACAGCAAAATTTCAGATGATTTGCTCCTTACTTGAATGAAACAAGAGCCTAAAGAGCATCAGCAGCAAAGGCAATGAAGATGTAGGAAACGAGAGCCACGGTTACACATTTAAGAGATAAACACAATTTGTAAGTATTAGCTGCACAACCAAGAGATGCTGCATAGGATCACGTCAAACATTTTCTCTGGCATATTTTTATTTTAGTGGGGCAGGGTCTAGCCATGGTAAGCTTATTACTGCAAATAATAATCTATCGTGGGTTACTGATTTCTGGATCTGAAAAGTAACCAAGTGCACGTTACAAATTACTTTATTGGAGAAGCCAGTGATGACTTCTACCCCTCTGTGACATTGCACATAGGAGGGAGGCAAAAGAGACATTAACCCTTCTGGGCAGCAACCACCTTGATGTCATTGCTTGAGCTGAAAGACAGGAACAATAGGATTGCCAAGAGAGACTGTAAGGAATCCATTAGAGTAGATATTATATTAGATTAGATTTTATTTGCTTGCATGGTGCCTTTGATTCAAAGCAATGAGTAAGTTTAACCCAGGGGACAGAGCAACAAAACAATAAATTGCTATCAAGCGAAACACAAAAATGGANGAAAAAATGAGTTTGAGTAGAACAAAACAAAGAAGCTAGAAAGCTCCAAAAATAAGAATAAATCATACTTTTTTACAGACTTTAGAATAATGAAGGAAAAGTGAGAGGGGAAAAAATAGCATTGCTGAGCAGAATTAAAACTGGTACTGTTTGTCTCTAGCTCTAATAAAAATCTGAGCAACAAAAAGTTTTCATGCAATGTAAGAACTCATTATCTTTTTGAGAATTTCTGAGGTGCTTGGGTGAGAGGGAGAAGGGACTCTTCTGAAAAGAAAGAAGGATCTTCTACCTGCTTCCCCCCTCTCGGCCCTGACCTCCCCTCCTGCTTCACAGATGGACCACACACTGCAAAAAAAGGGCAGGGCACACTCCTGCTGTTTTATTGATTACCCCACCTCACACCTGATTAGGGTAGAAATGAAACTGTTCTTACTAATATAGCCAGTAAGAAAAAAGTCAGAGATGTGTGCACAGTCTCAAATTTTATGTTTATTTTGATGACTACAGAAAGAGAAACATCTGTACATCACTGATACTTCAAAGCAGTATGAAAAACCTATTCTCCACTTCCTAGAAAAAAAATTTGTAGTATAGAACTGCTATTTTTAAAAAATCTGCAATGTCNNNTAGGCCACAGCAAAAAAAAACAAAACTCTTGGTTCATCAAAGAAAAGCAGGGGAAGGAAAAGTCAAATTGTTTGCAAAAGGGAGAAAAAGAAACAGAAAGTCAGCTGTTTTAATACTATTTCTCTGACTTGTATGGGACTCTGATTCTTAGCTCACTTCTGAAAATTAGATTCAAGCTCCTCATGCACTTTAATCCCTCTAAAAATTTTACTCTAAATTTAAAAAGAAAAAATGAGTTTGAGTAGAACAAAACAAAGAAGCTAGAAAGCTCCAAAAATAAGAATAAATCATACTTTTTTACAGACTTTAGAATAATGAAGGAAAAGTGAGAGGGGAAAAAATAGCATTGCTGAGCAGAATTAAAACTGGTACTGTTTGTCTCTAGCTCTAATAAAAATCTGAGCAACAAAAAGTTTTCATGCAATGTAAGAACTCATTATCTTTTTGAGAATTTCTGAGGTGCTTGGGTGAGAGGGAGAAGGGACTCTTCTGAAAAGAAAGAAGGATCTTCTACCTGCTTCCCCCCTCTCGGCCCTGACCTCCCCTCCTGCTTCACAGATGGACCACACACTGCAAAAAAAGGGCAGGGCACACTCCTGCTGTTTTATTGATTACCCCACCTCACACCTGATTAGGGTAGAAATGAAACTGTTCTTACTAATATAGCCAGTAAGAAAAAAGTCAGAGATGTGTGCACAGTCTCAAATTTTATGTTTATTTTGATGACTACAGAAAGAGAAACATCTGTACATCACTGATACTTCAAAGCAGTATGAAAAACCTATTCTCCACTTCCTAGAAAAAAAATTTGTAGTATAGAACTGCTATTTTTAAAAAATCTGCAATGTNAAATCTGCAATGTGAATTCTAATTTTGTGTAATTTGATTCTGCAAATGGTGTGTAAAGAAGGAATTCAGTGTGCTGTTACTGGATACATCTAGGTAGACATCCAGTAACCTCTTCCACTGCAGCATCATCTTAGAGTATGGTGGAGAGGAGGGATTAAATTCACTTTGGATGCAATCACTAATAAGCACAGATCTGCTATGTCACATATTTGCAAAGAGTGAATTCTTACAGCCAAGTCAAATGCCAGGAGAATAAAGGGAGTTAATAGCGAAAAATTGACAGATGCTGATATAGAAGGTGCTGCTACAATTACAGATTGCCACAAAGAAAGTGGGGATCTTAACTCAGACCTTTCCTAAATGCCACAAGAGAGGAACCAAGGCCAACAGCTTTGCATCTGCTCACACAGATGTCCCCACTGGCCAGCAGCCATTTCTCACAGAAGATGTGATTCCTCAGCTACCAAAACCTGCTGAAGATTTCCCATCTGGCTCTGTGAGTGTGTGACACAGCCAGGGATGGCAGCACATAAAAGCAACATCTTTCCCTCATTCAATATCTATCACAAAGAGATAGGTAACTTTCACAATTTGATGAAAAGACTCCTTTTCTTTAATTTGATTTCAAATGAGTCCATACAAGTATTATTACTTTTTTCCACTCCTGTTCTTTATATTCCTCATTTTGATACCAGAAAGAGCACAAGCATCTTTTCACTTCCATCCAAAGCAAGATGGCAAGTCCCTGCACTCTTTTTGAAATGATAAAAAAAATTCCTGTATAAAGGAGAAAATTTTAAAATAAACATTAAAAATTTCAAAGACTAACATATAAGATCTCACCACAGCTCCTTTATCAGAAAACATTCAGCTTTTCCCTAAAAATTAGAGTTGATTAAAATAAAAGTTATCTGAACTCAGTGCTTTGGCCACTGTCATAGTCTTTTTTCTTCTACATACCAAATGACAAAGAAAATTCAATCATATTGTTTGGAGAACAGGGGAATGAAAATAACATCACTCAAGTGCATTATCACCTTCTGTAACACTGAAAAAGTAACTTAATTATTTTATTGCTTTAGATAACCAAAGACACAGTTGGGCAGAAATACAATCTAGTAGGCAACACATAGGAACTTAAACTTTATCAGCCCAATCTTTAAAACTGTCAGCATTTATTTGTGCATGAAAATAGAGTGTGACAAGGCACCTAATTAGCCTCTGCCTCTACTGCAATCCCATTACAGTCAAAGCCAATTAGACGTAACACCGCGTTTTAAAATATGCAATTAATTATGATTAGACACAACTGTCCATGCTTTCACTCTGAACACAGAAAACTTGAAATGGAACAATAAAACAAGGTCTTGGTTGTGTTCAAAGCAGCTTTGACCTTCTTTACTGAAAGCCTTTTATGAATCACACAGATGTTCAGAAAGAAGAATAAAGTTTCAACAGGCAGCAGTTTAACACACCCTTTACAAGCAGAGGATTGTGAGCTTTCTCCAAAGGTTTTAAGTGTCAGGGCAGTGCACTTCCCCTCTTTCCCCCTCTGGAGAACCCCTGAGCAGTGGTACAGGAGTGCCTGTCTCCAGCCACGGGAAGGGCTATTGCAGGAGCTGTCTCTGCCCGTTGTGTTCACATATCCATGGGGAAATGGGGTCCTGGTGAGTGAGGATATCAGCCTCAGCTCCTGCTTTGGCCCCCTTTTGCTATACCTTGGCATTAACCCTCCCTTGATCAGCTCACCCTGTAATGGGCTTTCCAAAACTTCACTGTGCTCACAGACTGCTCCATTTTTTAAAGCACACTCTAACTAGAGCCATCGCNTGGTAAGATAGAAAAGCATTCTGCCTTTTTATGCTGCAGTGCTATCCTTAGCTCTCTAAAATACTGTTGGACTTAAAACTGCACAAGTACAAAGAAAGGCAAATTCTGTATAGGAACACAGCAGACTGAAGGAGGATTTGATATAAATGTGGTTAAAGAATATTGGCTTTTAAATTTCTACAAATACAATTATGGAGAGGATTTTAAATGGCCACCAGATGTCCTCATTTTTATATAAACATTCAGACTCCTGGTAGCATGGGCTGGATATATACTTTAAAGCTGAATACCTGTGGTAGCAGATAAAAATCTTCATGTGAGATGACAGATTGCTTTCTATGAGAAAATTTTAATGGTGATTGCAATAGGGCTAGCTATTCTATTCTGAGAGTTTTAATTTAAACACAGCTGGAAATGCTTTGGCATTGAACTTTCAGAGGTTCTTGCTCCTGGGCTCATAAAATGCTTCACTGCTTTAGTGAGATCTCTGGTAAGGACAGTGGCTGGTGCTCTCCAGAGCCCAAGCCCTGGCCGTGGATGTACTCAGGGAATTTCCTGGGTGTTAGTGCTTCACCAGGCCCTTGGGTGCCCCAGAACACACTGGCTCATTCCTGTTGGGCTGGCAGGTCCAAACTCTGAAGGTCCACAGCCCAGCCCAGAACTTAAGAGATTGATAGAGCTGACAAGAGGTTTGATTTTTAAATTTTTCTTAAAAATATAAAATGCAAAATGCTTTTAGTGGCTACATCTGAGGCAAGCAGATAATTAATGCAATAACTTTTAATCTGAAGCAGTAAATTTATTCTTCAGACAAACACTGCATTCGATACTTCTTGAATTTCAAAATGGGGAAACTTTCTTTATAGTGATGCTCAGTGGTTCCCCGAGTGTTTTAAAATTGTGCCAACAGTCATTTACACAGAATAAAATACAAAAATTACTGCCTAACTAGTAGGATCATCCCAAAACTCAGATGAGACTAATAATCCCTGCTAACCTGGTTGGTTGTGTTCAAATCTTTAGAGACTTGGTCTCTATCCAGCCAACTAACCAGACACATAATAACCAGCTAACCAGACACCTAATAACTACTCTTTCCCAACAGCAGGCTCAGGATCTTCTTTTCTCTGTAATCCATAATTCCAGCTGTGTAGTAGGGAATTTTAAAAATGAATTATTACACTAACAGGTGAACAGATGCAGGGAAAACAAGAGGTGTTGAGTGCTTCATGCCTCACTGCAGCTCTCACACCAAGGCAGTGGGAGCCATAGCAATGATCACTATCATGAACAGGATACTGCTGACGAGCCATGAAGGCAGTGCATTTAAATTAATTTAATTTGTTTTCTATTACTCCAAACTCCTCAGCCATTTTTCACTTACACTGTTGCTCACTGGGCAAGTGGCAAGGTGGGTGCTGCTCAGGTGACAGCACAGGGCAGGACAGAGGAATTGATCTAAAGCAAGTCTCCTGACTGCTCCAGGAAACTCCTGACTGGGCAGAAAAGTGATTAATATTTGATGGATAAATTCCAGCTTCATTTATTATTTTGATGTCTAAATTGGAAAAAAAGAATTCTGGCAGCAAAGCAGAACATTCAAGCCTGAAGTCTTCAAGGATTATGAAGACAAAAGGAGTTACGATTTTGTGTTTTATTACCACTTAACTGCCTATCCTTGGGCATTAACACCTAAAAAAAGTTTGACATTTGACACCATAAAGGAGACTCTGAAGAGAGTTTCTTTAAAGTACTGCAGTAAGGGAAAATGCACAAATCCATTCTAACAGGACATTTACTCATGGTTCCATGAAAAATACTTCATGTCAGTGATGTCTACAAAGCAACGTGCAACAGCAGGCCTACCCAGCTGGGGGATAAACCTTGTTCAACCAGTTCCTTAACATTGATCCCTTTGTGCTTCCTAATTCATGGGTTTAAAAGACATCTGCAAATTCCCTGTTGCTGTGTGCGTGAGACAGCACGTATGAAAGCTGTGGCTCTTGCTGGGCAGGAACAGGAAACAGCTGATTCACGCTGCAGGGGATCTGCAAATTGATATCAGAGTGGGGTTTTATAGCTTTTTAAACAGACTGTCATGTGAGAGCAGTTAGGTCTAACTCCTGGCTGGAGCATGGGCTAGTAGGAAGAGGTTAGAAAGAGGAAACTGTATTTACAGCTGTCACCAAAACTTTGATACATTTTAGTAGGAAACTGCAGGCTGAGAAGAATTTAGTCAGGCTGCAGAACCACACTCAAAAATACAAACAA
>VZTT01067882.1:66353-78456 GCA_013400855.1 Buphagus erythrorhynchus
AATCCAACAAAGCAATCAGCACCTTCAGCAACCTTAGGCTTTCCCTGTTTATCTTTTAAATAGTCTGCCTTGGAGAGCTGGCACCATGTTAGACAATCTCGCCTCAAACAGCACTGCATCTCCAGCTGGGCTCACATCTGTGCCCTGCTTCGATGCTTCTCTGACTCCCACAGCTCCACCAGACTATTGGCTGATAGTTGGTATCTCCAGTACCACACCTGCTCTAGCCAAGCAGAGAAGTTCAAATTCCTCACATGGAACATGAAGAGCTCAGCCCAAATTTGGTGCAGCTAAAGCAAACTGTACCTGCACCTCAAACCAAGACCGAGGTTCATTCAACCTTCACTCAACAGCAATTCTGTGTGTCCAGCAAGAGCTGCTTTGGGTAGGGGAACATCAGCTTGGTAACCCCACAGGTGCCCTCAGTCAGCTCTGCTTGCTCCAGCCAGTGAAACACAGACCAGTGTTTCAGACCAGCTGAGTCTTCAAGGACCTTGTGCACATCTGGACCTGCCTTTCCCCCAGGGAGCCAGAAGGTTCTGAGGAAGCAGAATCCAACCCAAATGAGAAATCTGTAGCACTCTAAGCCCAAAATTAAACAAAAGGCTACAGCTAATAGACAAAAATACTCAATGCTTCACCTCAAGATAGTTTTCCTTTCAGCATGGAAACAAACAAAACAAAAAAAAATAACACAAACCCAAAGGCTTAAGGACTTACAGATACAGCTGCTGCAGACACAAACAAAGACCAGGGTTCTTATAAATAGTATTCTATTGAGAGGGATTATAAATCCATAAGCATTTATTGACATTTCAATGTATCTGCATTAGGTCTCCTCTCATTAACTGCATGTACCTCTAAAAACAAATTTCAACCTTCAGAATATTTCACATGCAATGCATTAAAACAAATACTATCTAAAATGATAAATATGTGTATGTCAAAACAAAACAAAACAATCATGCAGCTGATATCTAAGTAAAAATTACTTCTGATTTTTAGACACAGTGAAAAACAAATCATTTACATATTACTGCTTAAATAAAAACTGCAATACCCAACTTGGGATTGCTGAGCTACCAACAAATGTGTTTTCCCATGCATCATCACCAGGTATCTGTCCCACAAACCTGCAGGTGCTGTTGACTGAGTCCTCAGGGCAGTGGTGGTGGCACTGGCAGGACAGCTTCTTCTGGGGAGGAGCAGGGGCTGTACTCTCACCATCTCTTCTGGTCTCCATGCTCAGCTTGCCAGAACTTCGCAAGGGCATGTTGTCTAGAAAACTGGCTGTAAGAGAGGAAGAAAAACAAACAGTTCTAGGCTGTATTGAAAGACTTGAAATAAAGGCCTTTAAGTACTTCTACCTATGAAAATTTAAGAAAGTTGTTTGAGATGAGCGTTCACTACAGAGTGTTCTGTAGTTTGAAACGGTCACCACGGTTGAGGCTTATTGGACCTCCATGCTATTAGATCAAAGGTACTGATGTTCGAGTTCTGCCACTGCCAAGGGATACATTGTGCTTTTATTATTATATATTGCACAGTACAGCTTTTCTTCTATTGCATTACACAGGTCAAATCCTTGGTTACACCTTTGAGCTTTCTTTTATCTCTACAGCACTCGGCACAGATCTACATTCACTGAACCCCATAAAAATCAGTGGGATTTATGGTACTCCCGACAAAACAGAACATGGGCATACAATTTAACAAAGACTTAACAAAAAGTGATGTTCTTTCAAATTCAACAGCACATTCTGTCACTGAATTGCAAAAGCACCCCTTGGAAAACAAGGGAAAGAGCTCATTTCTGTAAAAGAAAAGTCTATAAACAAAGTAAAAGAGAAGAATGTGGTTTCGGATGAACAATGCTGAAATATATGGAGGTGATTAAAAATATCAGACCACTGAATCTCCATGGAGCTGGTGGAGTACTCTGGAGATGTTGGTGATAGGCTAGGAGCTGCTTAAGCAACCTCCTTCTCCCAGCTCTACTCATAAACATCAGCTTTCAAGCTCCTGTGAAAGTTTTAAGCCTCAAAGACAAAAATGAGATTAGCATGAAAAGCTTCAACTGGCAGTTCCTCACTCTCCTTTTGGTCCCCTGTAAGAAACTTTACCAAAGGATCATTTACAAGCAGCTGTCTCCAACAGAGTCTTGATTCGCTGTTAAGTCTTTATAAACAATTGGTATGATAATTATTTTGACTGCCCTTTACTCTAACATTTTCCCAAATCTCCATCATTAGGACTGATTTATTGTGGAGCTGACAAAAAAAATAGTATCTTTTTTAGCTCCCTATGGAGAGATAGGGTGGGCAAGCAGGCAGAGGGGACGGGGACAAGTAGCTACACTTCAGGGCTTGGATTGCAATCAACAACTGAGGTGAGAGTGAGGCTGAAGGACTCTCAAGCAGTCAAAGGCTGGAGGAAGCATGGGGCTATTCTACCAGTCCTTGTCCTTAGGAGGACTGAAAAGCCCAGCCTGGGCTTCTAGGAGCATGGGACCAGGCAGGGCACATCATGCCTCCAGCTGCATATCCCTGCTCGCCTGTGCTCGCTCTGGTGGCACAGGATAGGCACTGGGAACAGCAACTGGAGACAGGCTTTAGTTGTCTGCAGTGTAACCTGAGACAATGCAAGCTCATCCCCAGTAAAGCCAGAAAAAAGCTGTAACTTGTTAGCTCTGGGAGAAGCGGGGCTTTGCACGTTAAGAACACTGCATTTAGAGAAGTGCTAGTCCTTTTAACATCATAACCCTTCCACTCCTTGCACAAGAGGTATATTAATAATATTAGGGTGATACACATGAAAAGGAATGATTCACCATGCCAGACTAATACTCCTATGAAACACAAAACTCATACAGCTTGACCTTTGCTCAGTACCTCTGTATCCCACTGAAACCAACTGGCTTCTTGATTAGCTCACCTGTTTCTAAAGTCAAACCAGACAACCAGTTACAAAACATACACAAACCACGGGCTTGTAATTCTTGTGCCCAGCATTAATAGATAAACTGGATTAATGACACAACTGGCTGCTAGTCCCACGCTGTTTTCACTAACATTTGGCAAAATCAAAACTAAAGGCATGAGTGCATATATGTGTTGTGTACTTGCAGCTGTACCTTAAGATGCAGTAGATGCTTAAATTAATGGGAAAAAAATGCACTGTGGTTTGTTTCTCCTAGCATGATTAGGCAGCCTGTGTATAAAAAATTAATATCAATAGATGTTTGCTCCCTGGGTCACAGGATTAGGGATTACTTAAAATCTCTTCCAATCAGCAATTTTTGTTAGCATTACCTTGTTACCATTGAATGGGGAATGTTCAGCTATTAGCATTCCTGTCAAGGATTTTCAGACCTCAAGCTTATGAGGCAACCAAGTGAACTTCTAGATCATGAGTGTAATAGTTTGCTCTGCACATCATTTCCACAGCTACCTGCAGTTTTAGCAGGGATCTTTTGACCTTTCGACAACAAGGAGTGTAAAGACAAAAGCTTCTTACACCTAGCACAAAAAAAGGGGGAAAGATTTAATAACACATTTGATGGTGTCTGAATATGTTAAATTTAGGCAGCTAAATACCATCCTCATAATATATACAATCATAGATCATTCATTTTTCCAACAAGCATATAAGACAGTTGTACCCCAACACAATCTGTGGCCAGTGATGTGATCATAAACAGCTTCTGCAAAAACTTGCCATAAACAACAGCTTATGCCCCTAGACCTGGTTGTACTCTCAGACATAGTAAGACAGGCAGAAGTTGCTGAATTGGAATAAAAAATCTGAAGTACCATCAAAGCATCTCAGGTGGCTAGTTAGAGATGTAGTTTGGTTTTGGGAAAATTTAGGACAGATAGGCTGGCATTCAAATTTACACCTTCCAAGAGTAGGAATTAGAAATGTAAGCCTAGTATTTTGCATCTACCTAATGCCCTGGGTCAAAACTAGTGCAAAATCATTGTAGTTCAGTGCCAAATATATTAAATCGAATAAAACTAAAATAGGCAGGAATGAGACACTCTCAATCAAGATCTTTTCTGTCTTCTAAAATGTAAAACTTCTCACTCTTTTCTCTTCCCACTCTATTCTCTTGCTCCTTTCATGCCTTCATTTCCTGGCTGCTAGCTAAAAGGATGGGCAGATCTTCTGCCTCCGAAATTCAGGTGTCTCACCCAGCAGATAACCGTGGAGCATGTAGGAACTCTTCTCCTTCCACTCAGAGCTGAGTTTCAATAAGGTCTCTTGACTTCTATGTCTGCTTGAATTCAGCACAAAAAGGTTTTCCAGCAGTCCCTTCCCCAAAAGGAAATATGTAGGAAGGAACTCACAAGAGAAGTGGGGAGAACTTTCCAGCTTGGCAACAAATTCCTCCTGATTTTAGGCGTGGAAAGCAGAGTTTGGGATGGTGAACAGCTTGTTCATCTCCCATTTGCTGCTGTTCTGTAATGAGTACATGTTGGTCATGCAGACCTGGTTCTCTCTAGGGTTTAGAAGCCCTTTGGGTTTTGAATGCTCTCCTGGAGCCCTGAAAGCAAGAGGTTTCAGGATATTTAAGTTTGGTGGCTTCTTTGCTGGAGCCTATTCTGTTGCAGTCTGCTCATGGTCAGCTTCCCATCCCTGATGCACTGAGCACAGCTTGGGAGAACTGCAGAAAAACAGCGGTATCAAAAATAAGGTTATTTTAGTCTGCTGAGAAACTGACTGCATCAGGGAATTCATCAAAGCAGTTGAACACCTGAAGTTCATCATTAGACTGGTACAGATTCATCAAGTTCAGGTGAGTTTCTCAGCTTAACTATCTTTTTCCACTAAAATTCACCAGCATGTACAAAGCACCACCCACCACAAGGACTGTCAGTCAGCTGCCAGGGCTTTGATGTCTCTTTGGAGTACTACTCCTGGGAAATATTTTCCTCTCTAGGACTGGGACCACTGAAAACTGTGATGTGATGGCCTCTGCTACGAATCTCTACCTGAGAATGGGGACTGTGTGCAGAATGCTACTAACTTTGTTTTTTCCATGTGTTAGTGTGTCTCTCCCTCCATGCTTAGTGGTCCTTTACAGAAAGGAACATCTACAAAGATCCTGAACCCAGGAGAAGGAAAACAATGAAAATAAAGTGCTGTAAAATGAAAGCCATTCTCATGGTCATGCAGGATAACGTTAATGTCTAATTCAAACCCCTACTAACCTCCACTGCCAACAAATAATCCTTCTTGGATATAGTCTTCCATCTCTCAGCACTAAGATTTGCAGCAAAATACTTCGTCATGTGGCAAACCTTTTCATGGCGTTTCAGGGGGTTCTGCTGTAATATTTTAAAAGTGTGAGAAGCAATCATAGATCCCCACTCCACAATGACAATGACATAACTATGAGGGTGAATTCTAACTTGGTTTTAAACGATCTTGTTTTTTTGTTGGTTTGACAGGTCTGCAGTGGTACCTCGCACACAAAAGGAAAATCACCTATTTAAGCTTTACATTGGCTCACGTAGGTACAGAAAAAATCTGATCTAAAGAGCCAGTCTCTCAGTGTACATTCAGTCCTCAAATTCTCTGCCATGGCTGCCAATAAGTACTACAGCCCCTGCCAGCTGTAGCCATAGTTATGTGATTTGGACAGAGATTTCTCCACTAGAATCTGGATAAAGCCCAGTAACTCATTTCACACCGGCCCACAGCCATTGGATGGTAATGACTTTTGGGCACTGCTCCGATTCAACAAGTCTGGTAATGCAGGAGGTGAAAAGCTCTTTATTCTGTTTCCCTCTATTCTGTGGTTTGAATTTTAAGCCTGTTCCTGGAGGATGAAGAATTAGCAGTAGTTATCTTAACAGATTGATTTCTGTGCCACAGCTGTGAGATTTATGTGCTGTCAATGCAGTGAAAAAAGCAAATCTCTCATGACCTTGCAGGAGTTTGTAAGGAGTAAAAGTCAGACTTGCTCCTCCCCAAACAGATGCTAAGGACAAAAGAAAAAAANTCTACACACCATGGAATAACTGTTTCAACTGCTCCTTTGGACTGGAAATTAAGGATATTAATACAAAAGTGTCTGAACAGTAATTGAAAACAAATCAAAACAATGCAAACCTGAGAAGAAAATCAGTCAACTCGATAAAATAGTTAAGATGGAAATTTTAAACCACAAGATGACTTCATCTATGCCCTGCACTAATCTACATAGTGTGCTTTCCCTCAAAACAGACTTTTATTAAAATACAAAACTATCTTGCAACATCCTGCTAGAGTTTCCTATGCCATAGCATAAACCACAGCCTGATGAATTCTCACCAGACCAAGGTTACACCATCAACATGATTGTTTTAAGAGAAAGGGAAGTAAGTAACTGCTAACTCAATGTACTTTACAGTTACCAGATAAAAGAATTTCCATGGGATATTTTTTTGGCAAATAGTCAGCAATGAAAACATAGCACCGTTAAAAGACTTGAAATAAATTACACCTCTTAACTCAGCCTGATCTACTGTATAAAATAGTCAAGAGGTAACAGTAAAACACTTTTTTATTGGTGATAATTATGTAACANGTTTATTGGTGATAATTATGTAACAGAGAAGGAAAACTGGATCATGACAGTTTCCCTTTGCTGGATATTCAAGGCTACCATAAAACTCAAGGAAATATCAGATGCTGAGACCTTCATATTTTTGATCCAAAGCCACAGTAAACAAAATCTGGCATTAATACACCAGACAAAACAAAAGCAGCATGCTTTGCTTTTCTGTGTGTGACTATATTGCACTAGCAAGCCCAAATTGGTATCAATCTGTGTTTGAAAATGTTTGAAATAACTTTGATATATATCCACTGTAATAAACTGACATACTACAAAAAATGTCACATTGTAGGGCTTATGTATGACTTGCACCATTGCCCACCTACGCCGGATTTCCTGTGCAACAAAATACAGAGAACCTACAAGTTGCTCCTTCTCATCTGTGTATTTCAAAATTTGGAGCGGTTTTGTTTCTATTCATAATGCAAATAAGGTTTAAAATAAAATGTAATTTTAAATAACCTGTCAAGGCAGTTTTCTTAAAAACTGTTCCAGTCCATATTCATAGAATTGCCACTGAGTACCAATATAGCTACAAGCATCCAGCATTATTTTGAACTATGTCTTTATTTTTCAGAATGATTAGCTAAAAGGTTTAGCATGTAATGCAACAAGCTGTGACAAAGCTACTGAGAAAAGACCCTCCAAACTAAAACCCATTCCATACTACTCACAACTTAAAACACAAAGACTTCTTTGGTAACACAGCCCATGGAAAATGCACATGTAATTTGCTCTGTTTTCCTCATTTCTAATGCCCACAGTTAATCTTTGACATATTTTTCATTTGGAAGAAAATGGGAATTGGTTGGCACATTTTTCATAGCATGAGAAAATGCACCAACACAATGTAAAAAAAGTAGAACAGAAAGACAACTTCAAAATTTCCAAAGGAAATTGCATGCAAAGTGTTTTATCCTGTCAGCTTGGACTCAGTAAAATCTATCCCTATCCACTGTAATTCCCCATTAATAAATATCCTCTAACTGTGTCAAACATCTTGTCTAATTCTACCTGCTACAATCCTTTGGTTTAATGTGTAAATGCTCCATGACAAAATAAGAGATTTTAAAATACAAATTAGTCTTTAATATTTGCAAAGATAAAAGAGCAGATAGTTCACATAATTCTCATTAAGATATCAGCACAACTTATTATTTTTAATCCCTTTTCAAGAAGGGATTAGTAGTAGTACTTTACACAGCAAAGGTAAATGTGTTGGAGCTATCAATTAAATGCAAATACCTCATAAATACTAAGGTGAGATCCAATGTCCAATGTGAGAATGACTGATTCTTCTGGACACAGAGAAAACAGAGATATTGAAGGCCACCTTTGCATCTGCCTTCAGTGCCAAGACCATCCCTCAGCAATCTCTTACCAGAAGGAATACTTTAAGGAAGACATCTCCTTTGTCAAGGAGGACTGGGTTAGAGAACACCCAGACAGATTTGTTATCCACAAGTCCATAGGCCCTAACAGGATGCATCTATGAGTGGGGAGAGAGCTGGCACACACCAGAATGAGTTTACTCATGATCATCTTTGAAAGGCTGTGGCAATCCGCAGAGGTACATAAGAACTGGAAGAAAGCAAATGTCATCCCAGTTTTCAAACAGGGCAGGAGGGAGGAGCTAGGAACCTACTGGCCAGTCAGCCTGACTGTAATGCCTGAGATCAGCTCACTTGGATAGAGCACAGTGCTAATAACACCAGGGTGGTGGGTTTGGCCCCATAAGGGCCATTCACTCAAGATTGGACTTGATGATCCTTGAGGACCCCTCCCAAGTCAGAATATTCTGTGAAAGGAGAATGATGGAGTACCTCTTTCTGGAGGCCATCTCTGTCAACATGAATGACAAAAACGTCAGTCAAAGATCAGGAGTAGTCAACATAAATTCACTAAAGTTAAATTATGCTCAAAACAGGGGATAGAAATTAGGGCACAAATATGTCAAAAAGGCAATCCGGATATTAACAAACAGCATAGTCTGTGACACACTCTATATTTAAAAAAATATTAAAAAAAATATTGGAAGATTATTGTTAACATCCTAAGGCAGTTATTTATGTTTCTAAACTGCAAATCACCACATATACTTGCAATTCCAAGCAGACAACACCAAATGTGATCATCAGGAGATTATGCAGATGTCGCTACAAGTGATCTTGAAAACTCTCCTGAACAGCAGCAAAGAGAAGCAGAGAAAAGAATACAGAGATGGGAAGCAACTCCATGTGATACCATTGCTACTAATCCATGATTTGCTGTCTGATCTTTAGGAAAGCAGCAAAGGTTGCACTGGGCATGCTGCAGATTTTTACTTATTATCATTTCAGATGATATTGAGATTGAGGCATTCAGACAATGGAATTTAAAAGCAACAGCAAGAGAGAGCTTTGACCTCATGGCTCTCTTAGATATGTTTAATAAATCACTGTCACTCCCACTGCCTTTCCAGAGAAGAAACACAAGAGCACCATGCGGTTGAGACAAAAATAGTGCCTGGAAGATAAAAATACCAGCTAGCCATTCTCACCTCAAGATCAAAGACTGCACCTGGATATTAAAACAGAATGAGCATATGCACATGCCATGCTTGCAGAAACCAGTGCCAACACTGTTCAGAGGTGCCAGTGCCCTTCTGACTGACTGAGTTTGTCTGTTCAGGAGTAAACGTGACATAACCCCAGCTCAGCCTAAAGAGCAACTACTTCATAAATTACCAACTCCTTTCTAATTTCAGCTACATTAGTGTCATTCCCTTTTTATCTTTTCATAAGAATAAATTAAATAGTGTAGATATTCATAAAACCAGAACTGTCATATAGCTGTCATGGTATAAGCTTGCTATATTTTTAATGATTTTTCTTCAAATTCTGTGACCATATATATATAACTTCCTTTAAACTCAGTTTATTGATTACCTTACCATGCTTTCCAAATCATGGGGACAATGATGCTTCCTACCAATTCCCCTTCCAACTTTTCCTTAAGTGCTTGTCTGTCTTCCAGAAGGACAGATTATTTGGTGTCTGAAAAAATAACCAGTATTTTGATAATTTTTCATGGATTAGTATCATCTGTTTCCCCAAATCCCACGTGTTTACAACACTCTCAGCAACTAACTATTGCTGAATGAAGTGCTCAAGGATCTCCAAGAATTTTTCTGCCTGGAGGCAAATGCCTCCCTGACAGGTCACCAGGCCAAGCAGAGTTTTAAGCAACTGAACAAGTGACAGTATAAATTCCTTCCCTGTTAAGCTGCCAAGGCAGGGACTGCATTGAACTGACTGCTGCTACTGTTGGCCTCACCACACACGCTGCACAGGCATTTGAACTGCATGTGTGAAAACTGTAAGCGATGAAGAAGATCTTTGTGTTCGTGAGCGAGACTGAGGCACAAAACTTATCTTCTGCAAACACGGCTGAATGCAACAGAAAGTGTCATTGACTTACTCACTTTGACAGAAAACAAACAAATCCATTTAGAGGGACAGGAAAGCATCTCTACTGCAAACCAAAATTAATAGCACGCATGGAACAACAATAATGAATTCTGACCGCAGACAAAAGCGCTATGGTTTTCCATAAGCATTTCCCTCTCTGAATGCTCCAGAGCTCATGTCTGGGCAGGAAGGGGATGTGTGCCACCCATGCCAGTGACACTGACACCAACCATCAACCAATGCCCACCAACAGGCTTCCATGCCTGCCCACCCACTCGGGCCTCTGCAAGAGGAGGATCCAGCCCTCAGCCCCACTGTGTTTGCTTGCTTTGCTTTTTTCCCAATGCCACACAGATGTATCTTCACAACTACACTTCATACACAACCTCAAAACCCAAGAAATGTGCACTGCAAGCACCCTTGGCAAGCTCACATCCCATGTGCTTTTCTCCTCAACCAGATGTTTTCAAGAGATGCATGACCACCTTTCTTTCATTCTCTACAGATCTCTCTACTATTCTCATCAAATGTAAAATTTTTTTTTTTTCACTGTCCAGCCAGATATGAACAGCAATGAGTAGAAGAAAAAGTACATTTGTTTTTATTATTTGGCTATTTTTCCAATGACCTGGTATTTGAAATGTATAGAACAGATGCAGCATTTTAATAAGCATTACTGACATACACAAGTACTATATATCACTGAAGTTAGACAGAAGGGTGACCATCACTAAGGCTAAAACCAGTCCCAGCTCTGAAATTCATGCCCACAATGCAAACCTGGCACCAAAATTAACCTATTACTACCAAAACACTTATTTTTAAATTAAATTCAAATCCAAAGGTTAATGTAAAGGAGAAAAAGTGAAACATCCTTTTAAGTTCAAGATCAGGCTTATTTCCAAGTACTAGTTCTTCTAAAAATCTCTTTTTTTCCTCAATCCTCACCAAAAAGGGTAACAGGAAACCTTTTGTTTCATCTGCAGTGTTTTCTCTGTAAATCTATCACCTTTCTCCTTAAATCTAAACCAACCAAAAGTGCACCTAAAGGTTGCATCGGCCTCCTGATACTGTCCAAACTCTGACCCCCAGTCCAAGTGAATTAATTGGAAATCTTCAGAGAGTATGTATATGTGTGTATGTGTCCCTGCAGGAACCAAAGCTGCAAACAAAAAGAAAAAACAAGAAAAAGGGAAAAACGAGGAGGGGGAAAGCACGAGTGCTTTGTGAGCTGAAAAGCTAAAGCCTTCTACTTACGCGGAGTTTCCACGCACTCGCTCCATCGCTGCCAGATTCCCTGAGGATGAGAGTCATGTGAGGAGGCAGAGGGTGGCTCTGCTAAGCAAACACAGCACCGTAGGCCAGGCTAATCCTGCACCTGTGGCGTGTTATTCAGCAGTAAAGAAATGCAGTCCAGGCTGCCTCTCCTTAACACGGCTCAGCTGTTTCCCTCTGCGCTCGCTTTGATTGTAAGCTGGCAAACAATATTATTTCAGCCAGGCGCAAAGGGGTATTCAGGCTACATGGGATGTGACAGTAAAACGGTGAAGGAAAAAGAAAATCCTGGAATTACAAATCAAACAAAGATCCTGAGCAGTAGAGAATTTCTAACTCTTTCCAGATGGTTGGCAATGCCTTCCAAGGTCAGTACATAAAATGCACACTGAAGTTGGAGCCTTCTGCTCCTCACCTCCCTTTAAAGTGTGACTATTTGTGATACAGGATACACCACAGTGGCCTGGCCCTCATTTACCCAATCCAATACATATTTGCCGATGAGAGCAATCACAAGAAGGTTTCTATAGGATTTTAGGCTTCTTATGGTACAAAAAATGCCAATTGAGAACAGACTATGAAAAGAAATGGCATGCAACCAGTGATTTTGCATTTTTTTTTCCAGAGAAAGAGCCAGCAAAGAGGTCATGATGCTGCTACGAGGGTACACAGGCTTTATCATAGAACACCACTAAAAACCCCAAAAAAACCCCAAAAAATAAAAAAAAACCCAAAAAAACAAAAAAAACAAAAAAAAACAAAACAAAAACAAAAA